>QLSR01000084.1:209436-316612 GCA_031780015.1 Citrullus colocynthis
AGTAACAACTTTAGTGATAACTTGGGTAGGTAACAACTAGATCAAAAGTTTGAAGGTTACTCGGAAGTAGAAAGTCGTCCAAGTTTCGATTATGAAATGATCAACAATGGTCCTATATAATCATTGAGCTACGTTTGAAGGAAGATGCGCCAAAATACAAACTTATTTCTAATTAATTGAGTCATTTTACAAATCTAATTCTAACTTGAGCATTGGAGTGTACGTGGCTCAATACCACACTAATGTCCAGTGTCTGTTGGTGCAATTTTCGATATCAACAATGCTGAATAAAAAATTGAAGTTTGGTTGCACTATCACATAGATATTTGGAGGGGAAATATCTTTTAAGAAGCTTGATAAAATTGGAACAGAGTAGAAGGAGGAAGCTAAAAGATTTTAATTTGAATTTTTGATAAGTTGCAAGTTCCAAGACTACTTTGAAGTTGAGGTTTCTCAAAGATATGGAGAAAGGGATGGTTGTTAATGGAGAGGTGAATGAAACTCACTTGGGAATAGTTTAATAGACTATTTGAAGTTGGGTTAATCTCAACTCCAATTTCGAGTGGATAAATTTTAAACCGTGCAACTCACAGCACATAGGAAATAATATAATGATAGGAAACTGATACTAAACTTTATTATTCAAAAGGAAAACAACCATTAGGCTTGAACAACTCCAGGGAACAAGTTAGTCCCCTCCCCACTCTCTTCTCTCCAGAGGTACTAACAAACCAACTGTCTCTGCTAACCTATCCTCTCCCCCTTTATACCCCGACTACTCCCACGTAAACTAGTAGGAATCCTTACATGTAAAATACCCTAATTACCCTTTCCCCACAGCAGCCAAACTACCTCACACAATACCCTTCCCCTTATTTCCCCTTCTATTATACGTCTGATACTCTCCTTGTCCACACAATTTTCCATATATATATATAAAGCGAATGTATCGATTCAACTCTAAGTAATGAGGTAAATAACACGACCTCAAGAGCATGAAGAAATTCATTAGGAAATTAGTGCTAATGGTTTATTTTTAGGCTTAAATGAGATCTAACCTACTTTTCAGAACGTAATTTTTTTTTACCTTTTGCTTATGTCATTATTAGGTAAGATTACTATGTGCACCAAAAATGCATGTGACCTTTGTTTCTCGATACGTTGATTCTTGATCTGCAATTTTCTTTTTTATTCAATCTACAATTGTGTTCCTTCTTCTTAATTGATCTTCCTCCGTCAGTTTATTACCAAAAGTCATAGCTAAACCTTCAAATTGCTTTTTTTTTTTTTTCCTTCTCCCCATTTAGAGAATTCTTCTGCAAAGGAGTGAGAACGAGAATCGAGAAGTGAGAGCAAGAATTGAGTAGCAAGAGTGCAAATTGAGATGTGAAAAAATTTCTAACCATAGAAGAAGCAAATTGAGGAGGAGATAAAGGAATGAGATGGAGGAACAAGAAGCAAGGAGAGTGAGATCTTTGCCCATCACACGTGTATTTTGGTTGTTGTGGTAATTTTACCCAATGATGATGTAAGCAGAAGGCCAAACAACTTATATTTTCAAAATGTGAGTTAGATCTCATTTGGGACACTCAAAAGAAGCCATCCATACAAAAGTCCTAAATTCATTGAGATGAAAATCATAATTATCATAGTAAATAGTAATGTGGGTTATATAGTCAGTAGCAAACCTCTTTTGATCCGGAAACATCAAGAAGTAACTTTGTCCGGAGAGATCCTTCTCCTACGTTATGAAGGATGTAAGGAAGCTCCAACTCGCATAATGCCTCGCGCACAATTCGAGCGTACTGCAATATTTACTTTACCTCAGTACATCAGAACTTAAGTATAACAAAATACGATACTTGAGTTTATACTCTTAATATCTGTTAGCATTTGTTGATCCGTCGATATTCTTCAACCAAAATATAACCAAAGCGTATAAAAAGGTAGGAAAAGTAATATAAATAGATAATGTAATCCAATGTACTCAGCATATTTAGGCGGTATTAATACAGTACTAACCAAACCAGCAACTATATAGTTGCAAACTTCCAACCTAACGGACCCTAACTACCAATAACAGACCACCGGGCTAGGCAAGGTGACAGAAAAGAAAAATAAAACAAAATAATTTAGCTGCTAATGACGGGCCATCTCCGCAGCCTAATCTTCAACATTACAATAATGAATCGTATCGTAGCTATGGTAAATTTGTAGGTTATAAATGAAATTGAAAAGGTGAGAAATACACTCCATAGGCATACGTAATATAGGGAGGATATCTCATCAGCGTACCGGATTGTTTTCGTATGAGAAAAGTTCCAGCTTCTTCGGCGGTGGGTCTGTCGAGGCCTTCTCCCACAATGTCATTCCTCTGCCAGCCCTAAGAATCGTTGGCATCCACCCCGTAAACAATGTACTACATAAAACAAATATTGTGATCATGAAGGTAAAAGAGCCAACATGAGCTTTCTGCACGAAAAGCTATGCACACCACACACTGCACACCTAAACATCCGTGATATCGGAAAACTCTCTTTCTAATGCCCGTAAAGGATTGTGAAAACCAAAATGGGCTTACGACATTGTTTCTTTCTAAAGCTAAAAATAGCCACATAGAAATCTCTTTCAGCTGGGGAAGGTTTGATTCATTTCAACACTGCTACGTACACAACACCAAAAAAAAATAATAATAATTTAATATGAGAGAGAGAGAGAAGGAAGAACACTGCAGATAGTACAGCTAGAATGATTATGCATGTTATTTAGGTCACATACTTCCCAAGTTAGCACTACTTATCTCAAACCTGCTTAACTACGGTATTTGGAATTAGTGTTGGTAAAATCACATTAGTACCGATAATTAAGAACATAAGCATATTGCTTCTAAAAAGAATTATCTATGCATATCTTGCTTAAACCTTTTTATATCAAGTAGAAATTAACAAGTCAAACAACTTTCAAACTTGTTCTCCAAGAAAACTGTAATAATCTCAATAACAGAAAAAGGTTAAGATGTCTAGTTACCTTCCTAAAAGCCCCGTTGAGGTGTTTCTACCATTTCCGTACTGATGAAAGAGGTATTTCACGATATCACCTATAAGCAATAGAAACCATGCATGTTATAGAATAATCAAATAGTGCGGAAGCTGGCCAAGGAAAGTGAAAAATAAGAAGAAAAAATGCAAGAGTATTTTGAAAGCTAAACTATCTTAACAAATATTATCCCTGATGTTTAATGGCTTCCGACCGGCAAATTGCTCCTCCACAAAGTCATGGTCCAGTTCGTTTCACTTTTCTAATTCACTGAGCTAAAGTCTCCATTTTCTACCCTTTTTAACTCATTTTGAGATTTATTAGAGTGATGTCAGGAGCTACCATTGCAAGTGGCGATCATTCTAACGATTTGCACTAACAAAAAATGTAGAGTACTATAAAAGTGTAGTCCTGAAATTTGAACAATCAGCATTTGCAGTTGGCTTGGATTAAGCCTATATTGGTGTATGGACACGTCAATACATAATTTTTCTTTAAAATTTAGGACATGGACACAGCAAAGACATATTTATTAAAATTTATATTTTCTAAAATATATATATCATTTTTATACAAGAAAATTCAAAGTCAATGAATTTATGCATTTATATGCTAAAAGAATTAGTTTGATGTATTTTGCTTTCAAATTTTCTTTTATTTTTCTTATATATATGTCTATTTAGTATGCTTAACAAGTGTTTAATGCATGTAGGACAAATAATGGATCCTACTTTGATTTTGTACAACTAGTGTCTAATACATCTATTACACTAACAGATGTTCGATGGAGTGTCCAAGTATCCAACACATGTTGTACATGAACACACCAACCAAACTAAAGTGCTTCTATTCTCGGAATTATCATTCATCAACAAGAGTGAGTTACTACACATTCATGCTGTACATGAACACACCAACCAAACCAAAGTGCTTGTACTCCTGGGATTATCATTCATCAGCAAGAGTGACTTACTACACATTCATGTTCCTCAAGAAGATAGGGATCAGTTGGCTTTGAAATTATGGTGCAAGGTTGATACATGGCCCTCAATTGATCTCGGGCTTCCTTTGGGGGTAACTCCAAAAATTCTCTGTTTAGGCAATCAGTGATGGAGAAGATCCACCATAACGTATCTTACTCAATAAACTCTTTCTAATATGAGTATTTATATTCTATCTTTATTGCCCGCCAAAATTGCAAAATCAATTGAAATGAGATCCTTGGGGGTTTTCTTTGGAAAGGAGCTAAAGAAAATGGAGGAATGCACAATGTTAGTTGGGAACAAACTCAACTTCTTGTGAGAAATTTTACACCTGGCATATGTTACATGTTGTGTGTTATTATGAGGAATGCACTTTGGATCAGCTTGTGAGAAAGTTGTATTCCTTAGTTGATCTGTTTTGTTGCCTTCTGACATGCATTCTCTATCAGAAGGCGATAGAAGACTTGGATCACATTCTTTGGAGGTGTGAGTTTGTGAATTCCCTTAGGAAACTATTCTTTCAGACTTTTGGCTTTTCCCTTGCTCCATACATGGACATCAATGAGTTGATCTAGGAGTTCCTCCCCCATCTACCTTTTTGTGATAAAGGCTGATTTTCACGGCTTGTTAGGGTGTATTCTATTTTGTGGGACCTTGAAATGAGTGGAAGAACAAAGTGGTTAGAGGGTTGGAGAGGGAGCTAGTGAGGTTTGCTCCCTTGTAATTACTCATTAAACATTATTTTGTAGGGTCAGACTTTCTTCTAAGGAGGTGTCCATATGTGGGTTTGGTTTTTTGTATGGGCTTGTATTTTTTCATATTTTTCTCAATGAAAGTTGTTACTCAACTTCTTATTCAGTGGGTGAATTGGGCATCGGACACCTCAAACAAATGAGGCTCTTTTTCTTAATAAATAACTATTTTCATTGAATACAAGGGCATACAAAAAACTAACCCCACCAAAAAAAAAAAAAAAAAAAAAACACTAAAGAAAGGGTTTCCAACTAAATAAAATGTTACCTAGAGAATAACTACAAAAAGTTTTTGAAATTGATGCCCAAAGAGAAACAAGGAACCTCACCAAGGACCAAACCTCACTAGTGTCCCTATCCACACCTCTAAACACTTTGTTATTCCTCTCCCCCAAAGATCCCACAACAGAGCACACACTCCCCCACAAATTGAGGCTCTATTATCAAATGGATTTGGAGATTTCTTTGTGAGGAAGAGAAGTTTGGCAGAATGTAATAATAGCAAAGTACTACAACTTGACAGTTAATCAACATTGGTCATCATCTTCTATTGTAGGCTCCTTTAGGGCTCGTTGGAGGCGCATCTCAGCACTAAACAATGTGGTAAAATCACATATTCAAAGAGTACTAGGCAACGGCAATCTAATCTCCTTTTGGTATGATGTATGGGTTAATGACAATTCGAAGAGTACCATTATGGGTTGACTTAATGGTAAAAAATGAGACATAGTCTCAATAAATGGCTAAAAGGTCATAGGTTCCATCCATGGTGGCCACTTACTTAGAAATTAATATCCGACGAGTTTTTTTGACACCCAAATGTTGTAAGATTGGGCGGGTTGTCCTGTGAAATTAGCCAAGATGCGCATAAGTTGGCCCAAACACTCACAAATATAAAAAAAAGTCTTGGCTACCATGAACCCAAAGCTCTATAGGCTTTCAAATCATACTAATGTAACTGTGGCTGATATTTGGAATTTTGAAAACAGAATCTGGGATCTGGGTCTTAGACGACATCCTAAAGATGATGAGATTGTGGAATGGACCTCTCTTTCCCAGCTCTTACACTCTACTTCTTTAACTGATGTGAATGATTCATGGAATTAATTCTTAGATTCATCTAAAAATTTCACAATAAGCTTTATGATTGAATTTCTGGTGAATCCACAAGGCCATGTCAATACATCCTCATTTTCCACAATCTGGAAAGGGTTTTATACCAAAAGATAAAGGTTTTTCTTTGGAAGCTTAATCATGGTGGTATTAATACAGCAGATTGCCTCAAAAGATGAATTCATTTTTTATCTCTCTCCTTCATGGTGTGTTACGTATAAAATGCTGGTACTAAAAGATGTTGAAAAGCTTTTGAAGGAAGAAGCTACTGAAGCACATCCTCTTTTTCCAGTTTGTATTGCACACTGTTCTATATTGTAAGTCTTTTGGGTAAAATATTGTAATTAGGTTTTCTTCCCTGTGAAGATGATCATCGACCTCATCCTTTTCTCTGGCCCTTCCTTTTTAACATAATGTGATGTCTTGTTTCTTATGTCAAGAAGATACTTGCTTCCTGACTTTATCTTACGAGTTTTAGTTGGTCATACACATAAACTAGGTGTTTGATTATTTATGCTGCAGCATAAATACAACCAAGGGTACTCCATGATCGTAAATGTTCTTCTTTCTAGTAATTAGTTTTGTTTCTCCTTTGTGGATGCTCCACCCCGTCCTCATCATTTTCATTTGTGCCCATGATTTCTTGCTTCTTAACCAAAGGTGGAGAAAGGAGAATGACAAGAAAACTTTTAGAACTAAGAGATCTCGTATCACTTAAAACCTTGTCTTGAGCATCCAATCTGAACCATAAAGAACTATTATATCAATTGATTTGGAGGATGGTTTATCTTCCCCTTTATCCCTGTCCAACTTTAATGAAAGATTTTGATTTTTCAAAAATTGCTAAATTTATCTGGTGAAGTAGATTATGATCTTTTCTTCAAACGAGCATCCCCCCGCTCCATTAACAAATCACACATACTTCATGGAATATAAGAAGTTGATATTAGTATCTGATAACGCTGTATACTCGCGAGAAAACTGATCAATGGATGAAAATGGATATGATGGCAACTTTCTGTACTATAGCAAAGAAATTAACGATAAGCCCCATTCTTAAAAATTGGGACTCAGAATTCAGAATGCATGAGTTGATATACACTATACCATACATGAAAAACAAGAACGATCACTACCAAAAATGTGAATTAAAGCATTAAAAAGGTTGAGTAGATACTGTAACAATCGAAAGCTTAATCACTTACCACTTTCATACAGTGAAGTACTGGTATTTGGATCAATAAGAAAAGGAAACCTGCATTTACAAGTTTTAGTTGAGAATAAATATGTTTAGAAAAATAAAAGTATATCATTACTTCCTATGCTATTTGATGGTTGCTTAAAATCCTAAATAAAGTCGCAGAATAAAACCATGCCTCCTGAAGGGGCTCACAAAAAGCTGCGTCAAGAAGAGTTGATTACAAAAAGTATATTTTGTTGGTTAAGATCGGTATATGAAGTGGAAAACTGGACCCATTTTTTCTCATTCAAATGTGTATAATTGCAAAAGCGTTAGCATAACCCAAAAAAATTAGCTACAGGTGATTTCATTGCATTCCTTGTTTTCCAATTTCCACCTTATAAATTCTTCTATGTCATTCTAACTGGATGTTCTAAATCACGGCCTTGACCACATGCTCCAAAAAATTTCCACCTGCCTATTGAAATTGTGCACATTAGTAGCTGCTATATGTTTTTCCGAGCATTTAAATGAAACAAATCACTGAACTTAGTTTTCTCTTTGATCATATGAATGATCTTGAATCAAGCATCCCAAAAGCATTTCTTGGCTGACATTAAAGTTTGTTTCCAATTAAAATTGTGCACCTACAATCCTATCATTCTACGAGTCCTTACTTGCCCCCTTCTCTCTAAGGATCAGTCATTTTCTACCCCTACTAAAGGCCAATGATCCGACCTCTAAGTTTGCCATTGAAGAATGGCGAGGCTTGATAGCTCAAATGCAATTTCAAGTTCAAGTTCTCCATTTACAATCAAAATCCTTCTTCCAAAGCACCTTGCCTAGACAGTCTTTATCTACAAAGATCATAGGCCTTGGCAAAATCTTCTTCTTGTTCTTTTAATAAGAATTAAAATAAAATTTAAAAATAAATAAATAAATAACTATTTTCATCAAAGAATCTTATCATTCATGAATATGAATCCTTGCTAAGAGAAGCTAACAAAATTAATTACAGAAAATATCCCCTCATATTTACTTCAAACTACTTGACTAGTTCATTTTAATTTTAGATAGATAAAGTAATATAATGTATTATATAATTGTATGGGTCGTTTGTTTAATGGGAATCCAAGATTCCCATAAGATGGACATCAGGATTACCATATTTGTTTTGCAATAATGTAAGATGCCTAGGCATCTGGAGATGGATATCCGTACGGGGGCATCTAAAAAGTTTTGGATGACCCTCCTATAACATGGATTTTCGAGATTCCCAAGTTGAGGGCATCTTCTTTTTACTTTTTTGCCGAAGTTTTTTCTTTTATATATATAGATAGATAGATAGATAGATGTATATAGGGTTATTTTCATATATAGCAAAATGAGCCAACTTATTTAGCAAATAGCAAAAAGTAGTCTATCACTGTCTATCAGTTTGAAAAATCTTTTTGTTTTTCAGGTTTTTTTTTTTTTTTTTTTTTTTGCTATATTAAAAAAATGTTTCTAACAGTTTTGACATTTAAAACAATTACCCATATATATCTTCTTTATTTGCACTGTAGAATTAAAATAAATACTTTCAACCATATATATCACTCTTCTTGGTTATTTCGTAAATTTTTTTTCTTTTTAGATATATATTCAAATTTCAATTTAAACTAATATTTATTTTTATAAAAATAATATCTTAAATTAATATAGATGAATTGATTGAGGAAAATAACATATAAAAACAATATAAACTACATTAATTGAAAAAGAAATTCAAATTAATAAAAACAAATATGTTATATAAATTTAAATGATATTAAATTAATGCATAGATTAATAAATAATCGTAAGGGCATTCTTGAAAAATCATGTAAGTTAGAGACATTTTCATGTACAAATCCTGCGAAACATAATTATCTAAGTATTCTCAAATATCCATAAAAATATTACTACAAAACAAACATGGTTATCAACAGATGTCTATGTAATTTTGGGTGTCTAAAGATTCTAGTTATCTAGATTCTCGAAAAACAAACGGCCTCAGTGTCAAAACCAACAACACACGAACTAGTCAAATAGGACAATTGCTTCACCATGCAATGCTCAGTATTAAAGAACTCACAGCATTGCTCCTACTCAGGTGGCTATATTATAATTTAAACTCGTGATTTCAAAGGCATTTGGGCTTATAAGTTATCCTTTGACCATTAGACTAATTCAAGGTAGTTTCTTTGAAACCGTACATTAGTAGGACAGAAAAGAAATAGACAACTGATTAAGCTTTCTATTAAACATTTTTAATATACCTTTTATCAGAATTCATTGATTCTTTACGGCACCTTAAAAATCTTGAATAAACCCAAATATGGACTAAATAGAAAGAACCACGTACTGTTCTTTGCCACCACATTCCTTAACTATGTTCCGGTGTCTAATGGAACCCTTTGGACAAGGATAAACCTGCATAATATGCTGGTAAGTTTTGAGCAGCTAATACATTGAGTTAATAGTTTGATGCAAGGCATTAACCATAGACTTAATATTCGAAGCAAACAAAAAGTGATAAACACAAGTTTACAGGGATCAACATTGAAGTCAATTAAATTTAATTGTTTCCTTAACTTATAATAACGAGTAAAAAATATACAAATATCAGTTTAGAAAGATGTGATATCATCTATAACAATTGTTACAAGGCAGCTAGCACCTCACTCACACCAATTTAGTTTTAACTTAGGATTTCTTTTGACGAGAGACTTAGGATTTCAAATTGTAATTCATTGAGATGGAATAGACCTCAGGCCCCCACAAGAATCAGAGGAGGAACAAGCCTGAATCATCAATAAATAACTCTATAGAAATGCCAGCTAATGATTCTAGCAAGGAAGTTCAGGCAAACATATCTTCAATAATATTGAATCATGCTGCTTTCACATTTAAAAAGAAAAAGAAGAGAGAGAGAAAGAGGAGGAGGAAAGCCTGCTATAAGACAGTTAAGATGGAGTATCTCAAAAGATAAAACTTGTTCCTGCTAATGGAGAAAACTAACTAAAATGCAACTTCCAAAATCTTCCTGAATATTTATTCTCGTTCGAATAATATGATAGAATATTATAAAGATGATTGCAGAATAGTTTTTTTTAATTATTTTTTATTAAAGACCACTTTTCATTGAGAAAAATGAAAGAATAGATGGGCATTCAAAAAAAACAGCCCACAAAAAGATGGAGCACCCATTACAAGAAGGGGGGTTTCAACTATGCAAAATTATGCCTATACTTACAAAACACCTTCAAAATCAAAGCAAGTTGATTGCAGAATAGACAACTAGACAAGAATGTATGCAGCCACTTATCCTTCTCAAATCCCATTGCATCAGATGGTCACACATAGCATATACAACATCAGTGATAAAAATTAAGCAACTTCTTTTAGAAGTAAAAGCAATCATAAAGCTGGTTGTAACAAGTGGTGATAGAGAAACTTGAAACAGAAAAAAATGAATCATTCAGCTACAGGAAGAAATCAAAACGAGTTTTGTGCATATTTTCCATCCATTTAAGTTAAATAAAAGTGTGACATAAGACCATATTCTATCTAATATCAAACCAAAACCAAATCAATTGGCATAGAATAAGTCCTTTTTAAGGTATCAGGACGATTTTAAAACAGTCTAAAATGGACTAGAGATGGCTATAAAGTTAACGGCTCAAATTTACATTAAAGTTAGACATGGGATATTGATGCAACAAAAACTAGGTCAGCCAAATTCATTTCATACCTCCACTAAAAGATCCAGTTCAGTCAGGGCCTCTCGAACCATCCTGCAAAAGGGGCATGCCTCTGCTGACATGTCATATTTGAAATCAGAAAACTTGGTAAATCTTGCAACGCAATAACTAAGATTAACATCTCCAGGAAAAACTTGGAGTAGCTCATTACACTTCTTTCTAGAGCTCCATGATAGTATATTTTAAAACTGCATTCCTTATTATAATTTATAACCAATTCAATAAGCCACTTGGACTCTGGATATCTTCCTTGTAAATTCCATAAAAATCATCCTCCTTCGTGAGTAACATATATTTTATTTCAATATAATCTCTGCTTTCTATCAACATTGAATTCCATAAAAATTAAACCCCGAGATATAAGAAGAAAATGCTCTTTTGGCTTAAGACATAAGATAACTACAAAGTTAGAAATAGACATTACCAAATTCATAGATTTGCAAAGGCAACAGAGGTTCCAAATTAATATGCCTACTGCTGTGAGAATTATCCAACAATGTTCTTGAGCCCCATGGAAGCCTTGCCAATGTAGATAAGGAAGATGTGGCTACCTGCTCTTTAGTAACAAGATGAGAGATGACATAGAAGGATATTAGGATTACTAGCAAGGTATTCGGAGTTGCATGATCGCAGGCAAACGCACGTAGCAACAAATAAAAGGTGAAGAAAATATGAGCATTTTCAAGGCCAGATAAATATTTGTTTCACCCTAAACAAGTTTTTCGTTACTAGGTTAGCATTTTGGTGATGCTAGAACATAATGGTGTCATTAGTTACTAGGTTAAAGCTTTTGGGAGAGATTGAGGTTCCAATGACAGAACATAATGAAGAACATTTCAGTGCAGATAGGCTACATCCAGTTAATCCCATGTGTGAATATCAGTCTGTCATCTCTATGCAATTATGCAATAAACAGCCACAAAGTAGTAGGATATATAATCTTAGCAACATAACAAGAACTGTACCAGCCTAAAATATGTTCCGAAAATAAATTACGTATTGCAGAACTAACTATGAAAAAGTGGATATCAACAATGACTGTAAAAATACCGATGCAACACAAAATTAAAGAAACGCATTGAGCGAACAAAACAATCCAGAGAGCTGATTGTGAATGAAATAAAGAGCGACAAATTATTACCTCCAAAGTAAAATTCCTCTCTCTCGAAGGATCTCCTCCCTACAATTGAAAAAAAATGAAGATGAAGATTATTAACGCGAGGAGGTAAAGTCAAAGGAAATGAGAGAGAACGATTTTGGACCCTGTTTTCTGGACTATAAGGAATCGAATGAAGAGTACAAGTAACACACAACAATTATTAGACTCATTCGGTGGATATCATCAATATCAAGTAATCAAGACAATTCAACCGGAAACGCTAACTGAACCATATAAACGTGCAAAGTTATATCTATACATTTACATTCTACTCACAGCGAAAAGCTTGAGCAAGGGGCAGAGATAAGATAGAAAACTTGTAGAAAGCTTGCTTCCATTGCTCGAAACTGCATTACTTTTGGGCGAATGCTGAGTTCGAGGTTCTTCAGTTTCAGTGCCTGAGCGAGCAAAGTTCGCGTGAAACCTGCGTCTGCGTGAAGAGATTCTACAAAAATTTGCAGAATTGAGGAAGAGGTTCCGATTCAAAAGGAGGGAAGTGGCTGCTTGGTTGAAGCTCAGTTCGGAGTGAACAATCGTAGAACAGTGCGGAGAGGAAGAATATGGGGTAGCGAAAGAGAACGATGACATTCTAATTGGTTAACCTTCAAACTGAAACTTGCGTGCTTGGCTTCAAAGCTCAAACTGCCGTACTCTCTTATGCACTAAATTTTTCTTTTCTTTTTCTATTTCATTTCCATTTTCATTTTCATTCTCAGGATGTTTGGGGTTGGGTGATAGTTAGTTAGGCTAACATTGCGTTAGCTGTGTCAAACTAGTTTTTAGTTTTTAGATTCCCCTTAAATGAGGTACAATTTTTAATTAATATTTTGTTTTCAATTTTATACTTAAAAAAATTATTTTAGATATTTATCTATTTTTCATCTAGTCAAATCAAATATATTTTTTATTTTTTATGAGTTAAATATATATATTTTTTGAAAAAAGTATATCATATTGATTTTTTAAAAAATAAGGAGAATTGTCATAAATGAAAAAAAAAAATCAAAATATTTACACATATATCAAAAAAAAAAAAAGCATCATTGGTAAATATGTTTTGATTTTTTAAAAATTTCATTTCACATTTGAAATTTGTGCGCGTGCTAGTCTACAAATTTCTTCTTCTTCATTGACTTCCTTCTTCTTCATTGTTTTGCTTAACGAAATCAAAATCTTCTTCATCGATTTCATCCTTCATCATCTCTTTCTTTCTTCTTTTTTTATCTTTGATTCAAAGGCACGCACATGGCTCCTCTTTTTTTTCTTTCCCTTCTTCTTTTTCTTCCACAGACTCTTCAGAGCATCTTTGGCCAAAAACACAAATTGAAAAGTAGATGACATTTTTATAATTCTCTATCAGTGATAGCCAATGATAGAACTTTATCTCTGACTATCACTAATAGACAATGATAGAATTGTCCTCTATTTAGTCTTTGTTCTTTAGTTTTTCTTCTTCTATCACTCATTTGGATTTTAGCTTGGGATAGAAAATGATAGAACTGCCCTCTATTTAGTCCTTTTTGTTCTTTACTTTTTCTTCTTTTATCGCTCATTGGAATTTGGATTCAAATCGGATAGATTGTGATAGAGTTTATCACTATCTATTGTTGATAGACAGTGATAGAATTCTATCTTTGTCTATCAGTAAGCATTTCATAATGTAGCATACTCCAAAGAAAAGTTGTGTTCTCCCTTTTTCTTATTATAAAACATAGTAAATATAGAAGTTGTTATTCATTTGTTGAAAATAAAGTAAATAAGAGTTGCTAATCAAATTGCAAAACGATAGACAATGATACATGTGTATCTTTATCTATCATTGATGGGTGTGCTTGAGGACTCAATTGAAATTCAGAAGCAGAGACAGTTTTATCGTTGTCTATCACAGATAGACAATGATAGAGCTCTCTCTTTGTTTGTGATTGACTAAACGTGTATGAACCATAAAATGAGAATAAATATGGTCTAAGTGCAAGCATACATTATCGAAGAAGTAATAAATCTTGGAATATTTCAAGAATCGAATCTCACGAGACTAGCTATCTAATTTTGGTTTAAAGCAATGCAATCAAGTGACCTAATGTAACCAAGGTGAAATTGAGTTGGTGTGAATAACACTTAAAAAGATAAAAAAGACGGAAGTGGGGTTTCAACTATACTTTTGCTTAAGTTCATCAAAACCTTAGCGATGCGACCACGTTAAGTTGGGGCATTGCCTTACACATAGACAGAATCTTCATAGTTAAGAGTCTAAGGAGGTAATCTGATATCTCTATGGTTAGCTAAACTTTAGATTAATTTTGTGCATATTCTTTTACCCTATGGTGCCCCTTATTTCTAAGGTTGCATGATGATCCTATTTTTAGGTTTTAACCCCGTATTCCTTGTGAAATCTGCTTACACCCAAGCCACACCCAACCTTCTTAGTATTAGGACTCAACTATATTAATTTAAATGGCCTATTCAAAATTAACAATGTTTTCTATGTAATCAACAAGAGAAAAGTGTAAATAATGTAAAACGTAACAATTTGGCAAATGCTCAAGGCATGAATCCCTTGGGCATCCACATTAGGGGTATGGGTTGAGAGTGTTTTTTGGACCAACCCGAAAATTCAGGTTGGTTAGGTTGGCAACCCAAAAAATCCCAACAAAATCTCCAACCCAACCCGCCAAGTTATAACTTGTTTTTTTCATTTTAATTAAAAATTTGTAAACTTATTTACAACACATGACTAATAACTAAAATCTTATAAAATTGAAATGTTAAATATCAAATATCTATGATATTTATTACAAACTTTAAACAAACAAATATAATAACAATTTTAAAAGAAAAATATTAAAAATTCATAAATTAATCAACACAAAGTAATCAAAGTTTAAACTTATATATATATATATATATATATATATATATATATATATATATGTATACATATATGTATATCTATATGTATGTACATACATATATGTATATCTATATCTATATGTACATATATACATATATGTATATGTATATATATATGTATATGTATATTCATTAATATATACAAAATTCGGGTCAGGTTGGGTTGATCCAACTTTTTTTTTTTACCAATCCATGACCCAACCCAACCAAACCCAACAAGAATAGAAAAGTTTAACCAAGTGCCTTAAAACTCGTAGATAGTAAATTCAACATTTGACCGAACATTAATAAAATGTTATTAATGTTTTTTCCAATGAAGTGTTATTGTTTATATTATGTTTATCTTGCCTAAACAATCCTAATCCAATAAACTAACATCCTAGGTCGTTGAATGAGTCTTGAACAGTATCTGGAGACATATGAGGATCAATGTTCAAGATACAACCTAAATGGTCTATAGTATAGGAATAAGACTGGGTACCTTATCCCAGTGACATTATGGATACGATCCACTTTGTATTTGATATAAATGCGATGATTCAACGCGTTAGTGTAGGGGACGTGCAAGTGGGGTATCCTGCAATGAGTTTGCATAAGGTTGGACTGCGAGATAGTAATCACTAGTTGTAACACCACTGACTAGTTAGGTTTCTATTTCACTAGGATGATCTAGGCAACTTAGTCTTAATCCTGAGTGAGTTATGGACTTCTGTTCATGAGGGATCGTCATTTGCTTTGTATGGGTGAGAGTGGTCGGTTTGCCGACTCAATAAGCCTACCATTTTGGGGACAAGACCAAGTGGGGAGCTAGGAACATAATCACACAAGATGAAATTCACTCATTTCTTGCATTCCCTTGAGTGCTGTCTCCGAGTCTTGAACAAAGAGTCCTACCCTCTCAATGGCATGAGAGGGGTTTCTGTTTAATGGTTGGACCATAAACAGACTGTTACTGGTACTTAAGGAAGTAGAGGTAACCTAGGGGTAAAACGGCAATTTTGACCCAATTGTTGTTACGAATACTTGTGAAGGACTAACTTGTAGTTGTTGGTCTATGTTCGTGGACACATAAATATATGTACAGTGACAAGAGTGCAATTGTGGGTCTATAGTGGATGATACCCATAGTTAATGAATATTGATTACCTTGGTTAATGAGTTTAGCCAATTAATCTCATATTGTTAGAGCTTCTGATCTGTAGGTCCATTAGGTCCACTAGTAGCTCGTAAAGGATATTGAGGTAATTATAGTAAATTGAAATGTTCGAATCTACTCAAGGAAACAATATAATGGAGATAGATTATAATATAAAGTTTATTAACTTTATAATATAAATTTATTTTGAATTTGATTTAAAATTTAATTTATGGGAGAATTAAATATTTGAAGGAGTTCAAATATTAAATTTAATATGAATTGAATTCATATCAAAACTATAGGTTAAAACTAATGCGCATTAGATGCATATTAAAATTATAGGTTATTTAAGAGAAATATAATTGAATGTGATTTAATTATAGGGTTAAAATCAAATATATGATGTTTAATTTAATGATTAATTAATTGGTGAATTAATTAATTATTTAATTTAGTTTGATTAGATTTGATTTAATTAAATTGATTGAACTAAATCTATAGATTATGTGAGGGATATTTATTTAAATATGATTTAAATAAATTAATCAATTAAATTGGATTTGATTGATTAAATGATAATAACTAATACTTCAGTTATTATACGTGGTATAAGTGCACGATGACTTTTTTTTCTATATATATTCCACAACTAACGAAAAAGGGAAGTAGGTCAATTTTGGCCGTAGAATTTCCCAAAAATAAATTAGGATCCCACCATCCTACCTCATCTTTCCCAAAGAGATTATTAGTGAATCCAAGTGGTGGTGTTCCTATTCCTTCCCAAAGGAGTTGGTGAAAATCCAGTCACGGTGAATCTATGGTCTTTTCTCCTCTGTAATTTTATTATAGATTTAGAATATTTAATTTTTCATAACATAGTTAGCCTGTGCTTGTCGTAGAATGTTCATGTAACATTATTATTATTTTGTCAAATGTACTCAATTTTTGTTTATCTAAATTAAAATATAGGGGGTGTTTGGAGAACCGTAATAGGATAGGCTTGTAATATAATGTAATACAAAATGAATGTTTGGATTAAGCATTTTGGGCTCGATTTGTAATACAGAAGTTATTCCATTCCGATAGTTTTCAACCCAATCCTATTTTCCACCATTTCCATGGTTTACGATCTCATTTTCGTTCATTCCTTAAGTGCTTACGCATTCCATTGTTCTTTTGATTCCCAGTAATCCTATTATATTAAACTCCCCAAATAGCCCCATAATGCTTGGTTCGAGGATTTCACCCCTACAATTGGTATCAAAGCCAAGCCAGTCCCTTTTAATTTAGATTGGAATTTGCATTTGGTTCATAGGTGAGATTAATTGCATTGTGAATATATGGTTTGCATTTGACTGTTTAGGTTAATTGGTATTTATAATTTTTTTTATGTGATTTGATCATGTAAAGGCCCTTGCGTTTTGGGCAATTAATTGTAAATTGAATCATTCTAGAATTAGGTTAAAGATGAATGAATATGATACCAAGTTTGGCCAAAAATGGTAGAAAATAGAGGCTGGAAAGGCAGACTAGAGGGGAGACGCAGTTCGTGTGGTCTATCCAGTTCGTTGATTGCCTTGGGGGGTTTAACCGGTTCAAGGCTCGTTCAGCTATTTCTTGGTCTGGTTCGAGCGGTTTTGGCATAGTTTGAGCATTTTTTGGCCGATTCGAGCTATTCTGGTCTAGTCCTAGAGTGGTTGGAGTCATTTTAGGATGAAATTTGTAAAATTAATGTAATTTTATGCTTCAATTTTATCCTAGGGGACAATTAACCGGTTCATTTGCTATTTAAATGCTTTATGGATGTCATTTAGATATAATCCCACCTTAGGTTAAGTATGTTCATGCATAATTTATATTATAAGAGTTATAATGTATGGTTTTATGCATGATGATTTAATTTCATGTTTTATTTAATACAAGTGATATGTTAACTTGATGAAATTAATGAAGCACAAAGCATGTCATCCACTACAAGAAATTTTGCTTTTCCTGATGCCAAAAAAACCGTTAGGAAGAGTTACTTTCCCAACGGTTTTTGAGGTGTCGGGAAAAAGTAGCTATGCCGACCCCTTTTTTTATTTTTTTATTCTCGTCGAGAGAATGGTGCCTATCGTTGGGATATAAAGAAGAAGGAAAGTTTCATGTTTCAAACTTATCTCCCGACGATATTTTAATGATCGTAGGGAGAAATGGGTTTTCTGACAGTAAGAAGAATACTGTCGAAAAATGTTGCTTTTTCCGATGGTCAATAAAATACTGTCGGGAGATAAGAAAGTAGGGATTTTTTTCGAAGTTATCTCCCGATGGTATCTTAATGACCATCGAGAGAAATTAGTTTTCCTGACGGTTCTAAAAAACTATTGAGCGATGTTGCTTTTCCCCACGATCTTTTTATTACCATCAGAAAACCCATTTCTCTCGACGGTCATTAAAATACCGTCACGAGATAAGAAAGTAGGAAATTTTTTTTAAGCTGCTTTTCTCGATGGTATTTTAATTATTGTAGGAAGAAATGAGTTTTTCTGATGGGAATAAAAATACTGTCGAGAAAAGCAGCTTCTCCCGAGGGTAATTAAGCCACCGTCTGGAAAAGGTTTTTAAAACTCCCCATTCTTCTTCATCCCCAATTTTCTCCCCCATTTTCTTCCTCTCTTTCACCCTAGCCAGAGCCCATCATCAACCCAACCGCCCTAGATCTTCCGCCACCGCCACAGTGCTCCCAGCCGGGCGATCTGCTCCAGCCCAGCTCGCCAATCTTCTCCAGCTGATCTGTTGCCTAGCTCGTCGTTTTGCTCTAACCGAATAGCTACCTAACTCGCCGAACAGCCCGATCTGCTCCATTCCGCAGCCCAGCTCGCCGAACAACTCGATCTGCTCCATTTCGCCACCTAGCCGTAAGATTTGCTCCCAGCCTGGTAATTTCTTATTTTGTATATTTTTCAAATTTATTTATTTATTTATTTTTATTTTGGATTCTTTACATTTTTTCTTGTTTTCTCATAATTTCTTGGCAACAAGCTTCTATAGAGAAAAGATGGGAAAAAAAAGATATGAGGGAATAGGTGTGCTATTGGGTTTAGAGTTATTGAGTGTTGATTAGTTGGTTTCTCTCTTTTTCAAAATTTTCATCTTCCATTGAATGTTATGGCTCTGGATCCAAGTTAGAAAGTGACTAATCAAATAATTCAACACTTTGTGAAAATCTCTTTGCCTTTTATTGTTTTTTTCCCCACTTTTGATCTATTAAAGTGTTCATAAGATTCGATGTATCATAAAGAAGAGAGGGAAAAAAATTATTGTTTGCTTGAAAAGGTTAAAGAATTGAACAAAATTAGAAAGAGATAATATTTAGAATAGTCTATGATGTTAGAATTTGAGAAGTTAATATTTAGTATTCTAGTTTGATAAAATCTTTATATGTAGTCCAATGTTTTATTGATATCATGGGAATTATTTTTAAAGTTAATTCAAACCATACTAATAATTCAAACTAACTTTTCCATACTCATAATTAATTTTTGCCTGAAAGCCATTAAGTTCGATACCTCTATAACCATTTGGAAAGCACGTGCTATGATCTTCCTATATACCCCATCCACAAACCCCCCTTCATGGAACATAAATCCTTGTGTGCATTAATACACGGGAAACTATGACCACTTTTCACTCTCAACCTCCCTCAACTTTTTCAAATGGTCTCCGGAGCATGTTCAGTTTTGCTGCCTAATTTTTAACCTTACCTTTAATGTTGACATGACAAATATATTTCTGATGTACCCGTAATAATTTACATGTTCACGTAGATCTCTCTCATCTAAATTTTTGTTCTTCAGTTCAATATAAAATCTTCCTTCAATATTAACTCGCAAGATTTTGGTATTACTTTATCAAGTGTTAGTTGGGCCCCCTCTTTTTTGTTGGAAAAGGTATGTCTTAGCAGGAATTCGTGATGGCTCACATGAACCTTCCATTGTAGATTCTGTAGACTTTGTTGTTTCTCAGGTACTTCGAAGTTCGAAACCTTATTTTTAATTAGCTGGGATCATGGTTATTAATTATTATTTTAATGTATTTGATTAGATTGATTTATACAGACTACTCGAATGTTTCTTAGCATTTAGCATGCATAATAGCAAGCTAGTGCTGTTGGGTTTGTTTCTGGTTTTGAAAACAGTATAAGAATCTCAATTCAGCAGTTTGTGTCTTAAAGCTTTTGTCATAATAGGTTTTATTCCTCATGCTTGTTGTCTTTACGAAAGACTCAGCTTAGTTGGTAATGGATTAGTTCTAGATGGTTCTCTATTTCTTGTTTTTGCCAATATGTTAGTAATTCCGATTGGTCTAACTCTTGTGGAGACATTATGTGTTATATGAATTGTATGGTACATTCATCACTCCATTACATGCTTTATGAAGGTTGAAATATTGAAGTTCTTGGATATGATATAATATTATACCAACTAATTTTTCTGAAGAACAAGAAGTTAAAATCGTTTGACAATGAATTGCTCATTTCCTTTTGTCATGTCCCTATCATTTTTCAAAATAAAAAAAATCATAGAGGAGCAACGAAGTGGGATACAATCTTTGAAGGCCATAATAGATGAATTAGAGAAAAAAGACAAATTGAAATAGATGAATTGAAAGTCATGGTCTTACAACTCATGCAACCACAAGGAGATTAATCATAATAGATATGAACTTTGCAACTTTTGTGGTAAACTATTTACAAAAGTGTATATGTTGTTATCCTGAGTTATGGTAACAACATAAATGTATAATTATGTGCATGGGTGTGTTGGGGGGGAGTATATGGATAAATACATTGAGTTTGAGATTATGTTTTATATTGAGTTTGGGTTGAAATTAAGTTTTATATTGAGTTTGAGATTGGTATATAGATTCATACATTGAGTTTGAAATTATGTTTGAGCAATTTATATGCTATAATGATTTTGAGATTAGAGTGTGTGTGTGGGGGGGGGGGGGGGCATAATAATATTTAAGTTTGAGTTGAGTTTTATTGAGTTAGAGATTAAGTTGGAGATTGGTATATGTTATAATGTTACTAAATTTAAGTTTAAGCTTTATATTGAATTTGAGATTAGTATGTGAATAAATGCATAGTTATGTTTAAGTTTTATATCATTGTTGATATTAGTGTATGGGTAAATATATAATGTTTAAGTTTGTATTTTGTAAGTAGCTCGAAGGACTAGTTTCGAGATAGATCTCTCGGAAAAGCAAAGTTTAGTTTGTAGATATGTAATTTGTAGATCTATAATGTTATTTTGGTTTTAATGTTTTATAGATACTATGTAATTAAGATAAAGCTAATATATAATGTTGAAGATAATTTTAAATGTCATTTTGGTGTTTGTGTTTTAATTATGTAATTTTTAAGATATTATGTATTGTTATTTCAGTGTAATGTTATGGAAGAAAATTAATTAAATGTTGAATTTAAACAAGTTTGATATTTGATAAATTATAAACAAGTTTGATATTTAATAGATTTTAAACATGTTTCATATTTAATAAATTATAAAAATTTAATATAAAAAAATACCTCTGTCGACACCAAATTTAAAGGCGATGTCAGGAAAAATAACATTCATAACATTTGGTAATACTTTTCCCGATGCCAAGTTCAAATTTCGTTGGGAAAGATAGCCTCTCTTGATGCCCAAACACATTTTAGCATCGGGAGAAATCACTTCTCTCGAACGGTATTTTAATGGTTGTCGGGAGAAATAGCTTTTTCTGATGCTAAATATGTTGGATTGCATCTAGAGAAGTGATTTTTCCTGACACCAACTTATGATCGTTAGGAGAAATAACTTCTCCCGACGTTAAATGTGTTGGATTGCGTCAGGAAAAAGCATTTCTTCCGATGTCCGAGGTGTGGGAGAAATAACTTCTCCCAACGCTAAAAGTTGGTTGGCTTCACACTTATTTCTCCTAACACCCATAAGATGGCATCGGAAGAAGCCATTTTTCGTGATGCCATAAAGCAATCTTTTAGTGTCAGGAAAAGTCACTTTTCCTAACGCTAGCTTATGAGTGTCGGGAGAAAATAGGCCGGGGTTTTCTGTCAGGAAATCATTAGTTCCTGATAGAATGACTTTTGTCCGTTGGGAAAATGCTTTCTCGAGGAGGCTTTCCCACAACGATCCCGGCGGTATAAAAACCGCCGAAAAGGCTTTTTCGACAGTTTTCTGGCTTTTTCCGACGGTTTTGGTCACAGGAAAGGGCAAATTTCTTGTAGTGATTACATAGATTAAATATAAATAGTTATATTTAATGCAATATGTTCACCAATGATTGATTTTCATAATTGGTTTTTGATGGATTAATGAGCATGCAGCAGAAGTTAATTTGATCAATTTTCACTCTAAGATGCTCAATTTAGAGGATTAAACATGTAATTAAAAAGAAAAACCAAAGTTTCAAGAACACTTACCCTTAAAGCTCCAAATTCTCCTTTAATTCTTGATGAATTTCAGCACCATTTGGTTGTAGACCACCACAAGAGTCTTCTCTACTATTCTTTAGGCTTAGATTGGATGGGGGATCCAAAATTTGTGGTGAATTTGAGAAGGAATGAAGGTTGGGAAGAAGATGAACAATAGATGGAATTTTGCAAAATTAACCTTTTATTTCACAAAATTCTTCCAAATTTTTATGCCAAAATCATCTCTATTTATTAAAGAATAACATGCAATTCAATTGCATCAAAATTTGACAACACAAAATGGTTAATTTGTTGGTTAATTGTGAAGAAGACAACCAAGCTCCTAGCTTAGTTAGTGGGAAAATCCAATCTTCAAAAATCAATTTTAAAATCAATTTTCAATGAATTTCCAAAAAAATTGAATTAAAATTGATTTTTAATTTCAAAAAAATTTTAAAAATTAAATATTATTATTATTATTATTTCACTTGTCCTGATTTTTCTAAAAAATCGATATGAATCCCTATTCATATGATTAATATTTAAATCATATTTAAATATTATAATTAACTATATTTGTCCATTCAATTCGTAATTAAATGTCGATATATCGTGTATAACTGACTTTCATTCCTTAAGCCAAGATTTGAACGGTTCAAACTTATTCACCACAATATCTAAGATTTTAGTCCATTTATGAGCTAGTAGAAGGACCTAATGGACCTACAAATCATGAGCTTCAACGATCCGAGATTAACTGGCCAAACTCTTTAACCTAGTTAACTAACGGGACACTCGACTAAAGCCTGTAGCTGCACTCTCCTCACTGTAGATATATTTGTGTCAATTTGATATAATTGTCATCGATAAGTCAATCCTTCATAGGTCGTTCATAACTTCAGCTAGGTCAAATACCGATTTACCTCTGAGTTACATCTTTTCTACTTAAGTACTACTATCCCTCTAATGAACAATTAATTTCGGATCTAATCACTAAATCTATTCCCTCTCAAGCCATTGAGAGGATGGGGCCCCTTATTCAAGTCCTAAGAACAACACTTAAGAGAACAACCTCTCTACTATCCCTAAGTTGGGTATGAGTGAATTCCCTCTTGCAAATTCTATGTCCACAGCTATCTACCCGGTCTTATCCCTGAAATGGGAGGAATGTTGAGCAGCGCTATTGAGGTTACTCTCACCTATGTAGATCAAGTGATAATTCTGAATAAACAGGAGTTCACAGATAGCTCAAGATTCAGATCAAGTTATCTAGATCATCGATAAGTGAAATTAATCAGTGTTAATCGTAAACGGTGTTAATACGTAACAGTGATTATTTCAGGGTCAGTCTTACACAATCTCATTATGTAGAATACCCTCACTCACATGTCTCTAATGAACAAATCAGGATCACTTCATTTATGACACCTTACAACATTTATAACAATCATGAAGCGGGTCGTATTCAATAGTGTCTCCAGGAAGAGGTACCCAACTTGATCCATGTACTATAGACTATTTAGGCTACTTACTCAAACTTGATCCTGTTTATGTCTCCACATAAAGTCCAAATACTCATGATAATAGCCAAGGGTTCATAGTTTAATGGGATTTAGAGTTAATAAATAATTAATTCACTTAAATAACTTCATATGTACTAAAATTTATTTACAAAAACTACGAGTTTTTAGGACATACAACCCAACAGTTTTAATATAATAGTTATGTTAATTAAATATGAATATCAAAGAAGTATTGAGCATGAAACATCTATAGAGTTAATATAGATGCTACATTCGATGCAATGCATATTGTTGGTTGTTAATTAATTAGAATATGATTGTTAATTGATTGAAACCATAAAACAACATGATTAGAGGGCTAATCATTAAAATTTAAAAATAGTTTTAAAATTAATGATTAGAAACTGTCAATCTATAATCAAGAATTGCATGCAAAAATAGGATCATACGGTTAATCAATTAATTTTTAAAATTTTTAAAATTAATTAGACCTAAGATCATTTTCTAATAGGATTAGAATAATTTTCATACTTAGTATTAAAATAGTTTTAATGAACTAAGTAGGAAAAACATTACTATGATTATAAGGGAACTCTACCAATAAAGTTCTGTCTAAGGTTGGGGTTATTTAAGTTGACGGTTAACAAAACAGCTCCTACTTGGGAGTTGACCCTGAACTTGAGTTGAATTAGTCATATGAATTAGTCATAGTTTAATATTAGCGTACATTGTCACTAGGTCAATCGAATTGTTTAATTCACCTAATTTTAAGACCTTTATAAGAGTTATGATAGGCATGGACTTAGATAGATTCATTAGCCGGAATGTAACTAAGTATAACAAAACTCTAAAACTTTAGGACACTTTAGTGGGAGGAAAATTACAAAACGAGATATTTAAATAAAGTTTTGCTTTTACGTCCCTATATTCACAACATAAGATCCATGCTCGCCTTCGTGTCACCTTGGGCACGGTCTCCCTTCGGAAAGTGTTTGCATGGGTCAACAACAAGGTGAATGGGGAAAGTGTCTATAGTAAGTGGGAGCGGGACGCGTGTCAATGTATCCCTCGGTCTCCACCCCTAGGTCAAACCGTGAGAGTCATATGATCCCCCTGTGTGTTGTCCTAAAGCAACCATCTCTTCGAAGGGCTTGATCATAGGATTTTGAACACCGTGAACTCTTGAAAGGGATAAGGTTTCCTAGGTTAATTGCCAATAGTTGTCTTTCCCAACAGTAGTCTTCTAGGATCTGAAAGTGGGAGGGTTACACTTACGGGGGTGAGTTAAATGTGTTGGGTATAGAGTATGCCTTAGGATACATGTCTCACCAGCTTTAGTGTAAGTGGGAGATTGTTGGGATTTATGCCCTAAAGCCTCGTAATTGATTAGTTAATTAATTTAATTGTTAATTATGCAATATTAATTTATCCATTAACGGAAAAATCCAAGGTTATTGCATGAAGCCTTCCATGAAGCCTTGAGCATGTATGTAGTTGACATACAGGTGGATCATGTTCAAGAAATAACCTAAAGGTCTATAGTACATTGATAACGTTGGGTGCCTTATCCTGGTGACACTATGTATACGACTCACTTTGTAATAGTTACAAATGGTTTGATCTAAACCGTTCATGTGGAGACATATGAGTGGGGTTATCCTATACAAAGAGTTTGTATAAGATTAGACTGCGAAATATTTAATCTCTCTTTGTAAATTCGTTAAATGATGAGATTAATATTTCATAGGATGATCATGTGCGACTCAATCTTAATCTTGAGTGACTTATGAACTCTTGTCTGTGAGGCCGATCCTTTAATTTGTATAGGTGAGAGTGCCCCGAGTTGTCGACTCAATAAGCCTACCATTTTGGGGATTTGACTAAGGGGGGGGCTGGAAACATAACTTCATAAGATGTAATTCACTCCTTCTTAGATAGGGTAAGTAGACGAGTAGTTCCCTTAAGTGCTGATTTCGGGTCTTGAACAAGGGGCCTCGCCCTCTCACTGGCCCGAAAGGGACATAGTTTATGGTTGGATAATAAACAAATTGTTCATTAGAGAAATCAATGGTACTTAAGGATAAGAGGTAATTACAGAAGTAGAACAGACATTTGACCTAGCTGTAATTATGAACAATTCGTGAAGGATCGACTTGCTTATACTGATTATATCTATGGACACAACTTGTCCTACAGTGCATAAGAGTTCAACTATGGGTCTATAATGGTTTGCACTGTAGTTAATGAATGAAAATTAATTTAATTAAAGAGTTATTAATTAGTCTTGGATCATTGGAGCCTACAATCTGTAGGTCCATAAGGTCCCCTTGCTGGCTCACCACAGACCAACAAGATCAACTATGCTGAATGAAAAATTTGAAATGTTCAAATTTATGAGGGAAAATATTAATTGTATTGGATACAATTAATTACATGATTTATTATAAAGTTTATTTGAATAAGATTCAAACTATAACTTTATAATATGGAGAACTAATTTATTTGAATATGATTCAAATAATTAACTATTTATTTGGATGACATCCATATAAATAAATAGATGGAGAATTAATTAATTAATTAATTTAAATTGGATTGAAATAATTAATTATTTAATTTGGATGAGATTCAAATTAAAGATTCTGCAGAAAATAGAGATTTAAATATTTTAAACCATTTAATATGAGATATTATTTGGATAAATATTTATTAATATTGGATATTATTAAATACGTGATTTAAAATCTTTGCAGATGGGTTATCCTAATAGGATTAGGAGTAACCCATAGAGTTTTATAAATAGGGCCCCACGGAGCCCTCATAAAACACACATTTCTAGAAGAATAATCTCTACGATTACTCTAAAAGTCTCCCTCTAGAAATTCTCTCAATTTTCTTAGAAAAGTTCTAAGAAAATTCTTCTTCCCGTTCTCTCTATTCTTTCAAGAAGCGGTTCCAACAAATCGGATCCTTACCACCATAATAGGGGCCTCTTGAATCTTCTATTTACCTATTTTTTTCTTTGATTTGTATGGTATGTAATGCGATTTTACTCTTGTTTTCTTTATTATTGATAGAAATTCTCTTGTTAAGACCGTATGAATCAATTAAAACCTTAGATTCATACTAGAACCACAATGATTCAATAAAAAAAACCTTCCAAAAACAATTCAAAAATTCCCTGAGTAAGAACCCTTGGATTATCACTTATTCAATGCTTATTCAATGACAGAATATAATGAAAAAAAGACAAAGAAACATTTATCCTTTAAACCAAAATAAGTATAAACAAGGAAGAATACAAGGAGAAGACTATCGGTTCGAGGAGAGATTTTGCTGAAATTATAGATCGGCAAAGGTATGTTGCTTAATCTTTTATTAATTGTTTGTATTTTTAATTCTTTCAAGAAAACAAAGAACGTGATCACATGCTTCCGTCGGGATTCAATTCTCTTCAGTTAGTTTATTGGATTTAGGGTTATTAAGAGAAAAAAACAAATCACTAACGCTTATTGAAGTAACACATCAATAACTTTTTATTAATGATTTAATGACGGTCAAATAATTACATTTACAATCTACAAGTTTTAGAGCATAAAACCCAACAGAAAGTACATGGATCATAGATTCCAAGACTATATGATAGAATATAGAATCTAATCTCAACTCTCAGCTCTTGGTTCACCTCAGCAAAACTATGTATCATTAAGGAGATATAGAAACTTGTTAGACATGATTTGCTCGATGATGAGCTATGCTCAATTGCCTAGCTCGTTTTGGGAGTATGTAATAGAAACTGAGGTCCACATCCTGAACAACGTTCTCTTAAAGAGTGTTTCTGAAATACCTTTCGAGTTATGGAGGAGGCATAAACCTAGTTTGTGTTACTTCCGTATTTGGGGTTGTCCAGCATATGGGCTAGTGACAAATCCTAAGAAACTAGAACCTTGTTCAAGGCTATGCCAATTTGTCGGTTACCCAAAAGAAATGAGATGTGGTATTTTCTACGACCCAAAAGAAAATAGAGTGTTTGTATCAACAAAAGCTACTTTCTTGGAGGAAGACCACATGAGGTATCACAAACCACGTAGTAAGTTAGTATTAGGAAAAACTATTGAAAAGTCAACAAGAGTTGTTGATGAAGCTGGTCCTACAACAAAAGTTGATGAAGAAGCCAGTCATTCTTGTTTGTCTCGTCCTTCTCAATTGTTGAGAATGCCTTAACGCAGTGGGAGGATTGTATCATGACCTATCCATTGTCTTATCGACAGGCAATGAATGACGTAAATAAGGACCAAGGGGTCGAAGCCATGGACCTTGAAATGAAGTCTATGTACTTCAATTTAGTATGAGAACTTGTAGATCTACTTGAAAAGCCCATAGGATGCAAATGGATCTATAAGAGAAAAAGAGATGCAACTAGGAAGGTACAGACCTTCAAAGCTAGACTTGTAGCAAATGGTTATACCCAGAGAGAAGGGGTTAACTATGAGGAAACTTTTTCTCCTATTGCTATGCTAAAGTCTATAAGAATTCTCTTGTCTATAGCCATATATTATAACTACGAAATATGGCAAATGGATGTCAAGACTGCTGTTCGTGTAATTAAATTGAGTTTCTTAGCCATTTGCACACGACTAGATTTATCATTTCCGTACAAGGATGCGTCGAGAATTACTCTAATTGATCATGATTAAGCAAGTTTTCCTATAAAGACCCAAGTATAAGCCTTTATAGGTTTCCTGGTGAGTCTAGGGTCGAACCCAAGGAATTGTAATAACTAGGCGTTGAGATTAGATTCTTGACGATGCGGTGACCTATACATGTAATATGTGCAATTGCTGTTTGTATGTATTAAAACTATACATAAAAAATGAAAAGAATTTCCTGTACTAACAATGAGGTGAATGCGGCGATGGTTAGTCATATGTCATTTAGTATCAGATAACATACGTTGAGAATGAATGGAACCATGCAATAGAAATAGAGTTAACGCAAAAGTTAGTTGTTACCTAAGCTTTCTAAGTACAATTACATACCTACAAACTGAGTTTGTGAATCAATCTCTCGATGTTTCGATGCCACATTAATCTTATTTCTAAGACGCATGGTAAGTTTGCGTTGGCAAAATATGAACTACATCTCTGCAACTCATTTGGTCTTAATACATGCTAAAGATTAACTGTCCACTCTCTCAAGCTCGACAGTCATGCTTACTACTTTTGTTTGTTAGACAAAGTTATGCAAGCTAAAAATATGCATTAATCAAGATGTAATATACTCAGAATTGTTCAAGAAAAACTAACTTTTAACATCTAACTCATTCAGCATTCAAACATGGTCCAACGTGTTTAGTATGGAAATAGATGGAAGATAATAGTCAATCGAACTCATATTAAGAAAATAAATCGTTCTCACGAATGTCATTAACAAAATATAAGCAAGAAGGAGTGAAATTGAAAATAAACAGAAATAGAAGACATCAAGCCGCCACTAGCAACTTCTAGCTTCATGGAGGCTTGAGATGGTTGCTATCTGATACATAAATTCCATAGGTTGAAGATTCTCACTCATTGGGAGATGACTCTGAAGATGCTCAGAATCCTTTTCTCAGAAGAGCTCGAAATGGAGGCTGGTTATGGTGAGGGAGAAATAATGCAGAGCTTTCGCCTCTTGAACTGGTCTCTCCTCTCTCCCTTCTTGAAGAAGCTTTTGGGCTATTTATAGGCGTCAAAAAGTTGATGTCATGATGACCTGACATTTTGCATTAAATTTCCGCCATGCTGCGTAGTCTTTTCACATTGTCGGCCCATTGGTTCTGCCATGATCTGATAACGTGTTATCCTTTTGCATAATGACATGACAGCTTTTGCCCAGGCGTCCGTATCTACTTTTTCTCAACGCATGGTCTCAACGCATAGTCTCGATGCATGGGTTTCCATTTGTTCTCGCAGTAGCTTCGTCTCTAGTACTTTGGTTATTTATACTTCTTTTCTTCTTAATCCTGCGTTAAGAATAGAAAAGCTCATAATTTTTCAGGTATTTTCTTTTGCAAATAGTGCCAACGCATGGTGATACATTTTACATAATTCAACTACCAAAATCATGCGTTTAGCTCTAAAGTTACTCTAATTAATTCAAATGGTGACTATAATAACTTCTATTTCTACAAGTTATCAACTGCCTTTTTAAATGGTAATCTTGAAGAGAATATCTTTATGTCTTAGCCTGAGGGATTCATATCCCAAGGTCAGGAACAAAAAGTTTACAAACTGAATCGATCCATTTATGGGTTAAAATAGGCTTCTAGTCTTGGAATATTAGATTTGATATTTTGATCAAATCTTTTGGTTTTGACCGAAATGTTGATGAGCTTTGTGTTTATAAGAAAATCAACAGGAATAACGTAGCTTTTCTAGTACTTTATGTGGATGATATCCTACTCATTGGAAATGATGTAGGGTACTTGACTGACTTAAAGAACTGACTAGTGGCCCAACTTCAAATGAAAGATTTGGGAGAGGCGCAATATGTTCTTGGGATCTAGATCATTAGGGATCATAAGAACAAAACGTTAGCGTTCTCAAGATATATATATCGATAAGATGTTGTCACGATATTCGATGGAGAACTCCAAAAAGGGTTTATCGCTTTTCAAACATGGGGTTCACCTATCTAAGGAACAATGTCCTAAGACACCTCAAGAAGTTGAGGATATGAGGCACATTACCTACTAATAGCTCCTAAAAAGAGCTATCTCTCTCGACTTTATTCGGGCCGTTTTGTCATTTTATCGTTCTATTTCCTGAATTTGCAAACTATGAGCGTTAAGGTAGTGAGACCGACTATCGGGGTCAACTTGGTGCAAAAAGAGATCAAAAGGGAGCTCGGAAACATAAACCAAAAAAGGATCAAAATGACAAAAATGCCCCTAGAAAGAGCAGTTGTCCGCATTCTCCCACTCTTTTAGGCCCTTAGCTTCTTCAAATGAGCTTGGCAGACACTCTAAAAGCAGAAAGAGGAGCCCTCGGTCTCTAAACTTTATGCTGAGGACCCGAGAGCAATTTCGGCAGTAGCATTTCGATGCCCTAGGGGAGCACATTGTTGCTCCAGTGTTTGACGGGAATCGGGCAGCTTTAGATTATTTTGATATAGTTTGACGGGAATCATTGCATTTGACATTTCCAGCTCTAGACTATTTATTGTAAATACATCCCACTAACTAGTGTTTTAGTTCAAGTGGGAGTTTGTTGGGTTTTATGCCCTAAAATTTGTAGATAGTAAATATAACATTTGATCAAACATTAATAAAATGTTATTGATGTTTTTTCTTATAAAGTGTTACTGTTTATATTATGTTTATCTTGCCTAAATAACGCTAATCCAATAAACTAACATCCTAGGCCATTAAATGAGTCTTGAACAGTATGTCAAGACATACGGGGATCTGTATTCAAGATACAGCCTAAAAGGTCTATAATATAGGGATAAGGCTGAGTACCTTATTATGATCACACTATGGATATGAACCACTTTGTATTTGATATAAACGCAATAATCCAACGAGTTCGTGTAGGGAACATGCGAATGGAGGTATCCTATGCAATGAGTTTCTATAAGTTTGGACCTCGAAATGGTAACCGCTAGCTATAACACTGTTGACTAGTTAGATTTTTATTTCACTAGGATGACCTAGGCAACTTAGTCTCAATCCTAAGTGGGATGGACTCTTGTTCACGAGAGATTGTCCTTTGATTTGTATGGGTGAGAGTGGTCGGTTCACCGACCCAATAAGCCTACCATTTTTGGGATAAGACTGAGTGGAGAGCTGGAAATATAATCACACAAGATGGAATTCACTCCTTCCCTGTTTTAGGGAAGTAGATGAGTGTTCTCTTAAGTGGTGTCTCCGGGTCTTGAACAAAAGACCCTACCTTCTCAATAGCATGAGAAGAGTTTCTGTTTCGTGGTTGGACCATAAACAGGCTGTTCATGAGAGCAACACTGATGTTTAGTGAAGTAGAGGTAACTCAGGAATCAAATGGTAATTTAGATCCAACTGTTGTTATGAACACTCGTGAATGACTAACTTGTTGTTGTTGGTTTATGTCCGTGGATACAAAAATATATCTGTAGTGAGAAAAGTGCAATTGTGGATCTAAGTGGAGTGTACCCATAGTTGACGAATATTGATTACCTTGGTTAATGAGTTTAGCTAATTAATCTCATATGTTGGAGCTTCTTATCTGTAGGTCCATTAGGTCCCACTAGTAACTCGTAAAGGGCATTGAGGTAATTATAGTAATTTGAAATATTCAAATTTACTCAAGGAAACAATATAATGGAGATACATTATAATATAAAGTTTATTAACTTTATTATATAAATTTATTTTGAATTTGATTCAAATTTTATATTACGGGAGAATTAAATATTTGAAGGAGTTCAAATATTAAATTTAATATGAATTGAATTCATATTAAAACTATAGATTAAAACTAATGCGCATTAGATACACATTAAAACTATAGGTTATTTGAGAGAAATATAATTGAATGTGATTTAATTATAGAGTTAAAACTAAATATATGATGTTTAATTTATTGATTAATTGATTATTTAATTTAATTTGATTAAATTTAATTTAATTAAATCTATTGAATTAAATCTATAGATTATGTGAGAGATATTTATTTAAATATGATTTAAATAAATTAATCAATTAAATTGGATTTGATTGATTAAATAATAATAATTGATATTTCAGTAATTGTACATGGTATGAGTCCATGATGATTTTTTTCTATATATTCCACACCTACGAGGGTCAATTTTGGTTTTCTCTTCCCTTTTGCGTGATATAGAGGAAATAGGTTCCAAGAGAGGTTCTCTCATCTCTCCCAATCACTCTCTATGGAATTTTTCAAAAACAAATTAGGATCCTACCATCCTGCCTCATCTTTCCCGAAGGAGATTACTAGTGAATCCAAGTGGTGGTGTTCCTACACAATTTGAGAGATCGTGCAGAGAAGAAATATTTTCCCAAAGAAGTTGGTAAAAATTATTATTTGTCAAATGTACATGTTTTTTTATCTAAATTAAAATATAGGGTTTGATTCTCTGAAAATCTTTCGTTGTGTGGGGATTTCACCCCTACATATATTTTAGGTTGGGTAGTCCTGGTTGTTCAAGTTGTCGGATCATTTAATGAATTTAGTTCATGATAAAGAATAAATGAATCATTTTCATTAATTTCAGAATCATAAGTACATATTGAATGTGCAAAAGTAGCAAGGGAAAAAGAGAAATAGAAATGGGTGCTGGAAAATACACTTTGAGCATCCAAAAGACCTACTCCTCATTATTTAATCTATTTAACACATATTTTGAGAAATTTTAACATGCAAGAGACCATATTTCCCAAGAAAAACTACTAAAATAAGACCTAAAACCATGTATTTTTTACATGAATCAGTCTGTCAATTTGTTTTTTTCCTTGTTGTGTAGTTCTTCTTCTTCATATTATTACATGCAACATTTTGAGATTTTAGAAAGTGAAAGACTTTTATTAGTGGTAGATAGTGATAGAAGTCTATTATTGTCTAACAGTGATGGACAACGATAACTACTATCTCTGTCTATCACTCACCATTGTGATTGGGTCTATCAGTGATAGCCAACAATAGAAAACTATCATTGTCTATAACAGGTTTTTCTTTTTCTTCTTCTTCAATTAATTGGAATTTAATTTCAACTTAAATTCAATTGATTGTAATTTAACTTTACTAAAATGTGGCTAATTGAAATTCAAATGGGATAGACCGTAATAGAGTTTTATCACTGTCTATTGTTGATTGACATTGATAGAATTCTATCCTTGTTTATTATAGTGATAGACTGCGATAAAGTTCTATCACTGTCTATTAAATGGTTTATTAGAGATAGACATTGATAGATTTCTATTAGTATCTATCTCTGATAAATACTCATTTTTCTTGTACACTTGTTGATACTGATTACATTTGTCGTGTTTATCTAGTAGGTTGATCTCATTTGCAACATTGAATACAAGGTAATGGATGGAGATAAACAATTCATAGTGAAGCTAGACTTGGGATCTTGTAGTTGTTGAGTATGAGATTTTGAGGAAATTTCGTGTGCACATGCACTTGTTGTTCTTCGAATGTTTGATTTGGATACTTATTCTTATGTATCTGAGTGTTATTATGCAAGAACATTGTCGGCAACATATAAATGTTGTGTTCAACCTGTTGGAGTTCATTTAGATTGGAGGGCTGAAGATGACGAATTGAAAACATTACCTCCTATTGTTAAATGTCAAGCTGAAAGACCTAGAAAACATAAGATTCTATCTATAGGTGAATTTAAAAGTCCATCGAAATATAGGCATTGTAATTGCAAAGGTCACAATAGTAGTGAAGGGATGAAAACCCTAACGCAGCGAAAAAAGAAAAACAGGACCAAATCGAAATTGATTAGGAAAATTAAGAGACCATTACACTGAAAATTTACAAAAATAAATACCTAGATTAAACATGCTTTTGAAAAAAACATACAGAGAAAAGAAAAACTTACTTTTTGAAATCCAAACTCCTTTGGGATTTCTATCACGAACACCACCATAGGGAATCTTTTCTATTCTCTTAGAGATTTTGAGGTAAAGGTTTGTGGGAACCTTGCAATCTTGGGATTTGTTTTTGGGTAGAGAGAATTTGAGAGAGGCCAAATTTTTCACTGGTCGTAAATCTTCTTAAAAAAACACAAAGATCATTCATCGTGATCTCTTTTCTCTTTTTGTATCAGGTATCTAAAGATAGATGGAGAGGGAAGGGGAGAACGTGGGATGAATACCACGTATCAGAAAAAACCATTTCCCACGATTAATTTAGTTATTGATCAAATTAATACCTAAATTAATAATTAATTATTAATAAAATAATTAAATCCAATTTAATCAAAAATTCACTTAAATCATATTTGAGTGAACACCTCTTACATAACCTTTAGTTTTAATTCAATTAATTTAACTAAATCAAATTAAATCAAAAAATTAATTAATTCTCCAATTAATTAATCATCAAATTAAACATCGCAAATTTAATTTAACCTACATTTGAATCACATTTAATGGTATTTTTCTCATAACCTATAGTTTTAATATTTATCTAATACGCATTAATTTTAACCTATCGTTTTAATATGAACTCAATTCATCTTAAAATAACATTTGAACTCCTTCAAATATTTAACTCTCTCCTACATTAATTTTGAATCATATCAAAAATTACATTTATATTATAAAGTTTAATTAAATTATAAACTTTATATTATAATATATCACCATACATTATATTATTTCCCTACGTAAATTTGAACATTTCAAATTTCATTCAAGACATAATAACCTATATACCCTTTACGAGCTAGAAAGGGGACCTAATGGACTTACAGATCAGAAGCTCCAACGATATGAGATTAATTGGTTAAAATTCATTAACCACATTAATCAATATTCGTTAACTGTGTGTGCACTCTACTAAAAACCCACAGTTGCACTCTTCTCACTGTAGATATATTTTTGTGTCCACGGATATAGACGAATAATAACAAGTTAGTCCTTCACGAGTATTCTGAACACCAGCTAAGTTAAATTAACATTTTACCCTTGTGTTACTTTTTATATCCTTAGTACCAGTGCTTCTCTAATGAACAACTTTTTTTAGTACAACCATTAAATAGAAACCCTCTCGAGCCTGCGAGAGGGTAGGACCCTTTGTTCAAGTCTTGGAGACACCACTTAAAGGAACACTCATCTACTTACCCTAAAGTCAAGAAGGAATGAAATTCATCTTGTATAATTATGTTCCCATCTCCTCACTCGAATTTTGTCCCCAAAATGGTAGGCTTATTGAGTCTGCAATCGACCACTCTCACCCATACAAATTAAAGGACAATCCCTCGTGAACAGGAGTTCATAATATACTCAAGATTAAGACTATGTTGCCTAGGTCATCTTATTGAAATAGAAACCTAACTAGTGAATGGAGTTACATCTAGTGATCAGTATTTCGTGGTCTAGTCTTATACAAACTCATTGCATAGGATGCCCTCACCATATGTCACCTACACGAACTACTTGGATCATTGCGTTTGTATCAAATACAAAGTGGGTTGCATCCATAGTGTCATTAGGATAATGTACTTAGCCTTATCCCTATACTATAGACCCTTTAGGCTGTTTCTTAAATATTGATCTCCGTATGTCTCCACATATAGTTCAAGACTCATAAAATAGCCTAAGATGTTAGTTTATTGGATTTTTAGGTTATTAAGACAAAACAAATACAACACAATCAATAACTTTTGTTGAAATAACATCAATAACTCTTTATTAATGACGATCAATTATTTACATTTACTATCTACGAGTTTTAGGACATAAAACTCAATAAGTAGGACTTGCAAATTTTAACCAATTAATCAATGATGTAATAATTATATTTGCATTTTTTACATGTATTGACAAATGAATTGATATTGGAGTTTATGGAAGTTATTCTTTTTGTTATTTTGTTCTTGAGCTGTAAACATATGAAATAGTATCTTCACTTTTTAATGAAACAAACTAAGTAACAGTGATCGACACAAATAGACAAGTTATTCATATGATAAACAATCCTAAACAATACATGACCACTGTATAGACAACTATAATTGTCATGTCTATCATTAATATACCTTTTGATCTCATACAAATTTGAAGAAAAACACTCAAACTTAAATAAAACAACTCCTTTGATCTCATATGAATTTGAAGAGAAACACTCAAAATTTAATAAAATAAAATGAATCCACTCAATACTTGTTTCCACCTCTCAGCCATCTGCACAAAGTCAATCAAAGGGTGTAGGTGAACTTCTATCACTATGATAGACACTGATAGATATAGGTGAACTTCTATAACCGTCATAGACATTATAAAAGCTGTCTATGTCAATTTACTGATAGGCTATGACATACACCCCTAAACATTACATTGATGTTAAATTTGTTCCATACATGCTAAAGTTCTAGCCATAGATAGTGATAGTTGTCTATCACTATTTATCAGTGATAGTATTAATAGAATATTATCACTGTCTATCAGTAGATAGACAAAGATAAACAACTATCAGTATCTATTTGTGACATCTCAAATATTCAGGTAATTTAAATTAATTATCTTGAATTATTTGATTAATTATTGGAATTTTGAGGCTTAATTAGATTATGTTGAGAAAATAGTTCAATTTAAAGTAAGCATGATAAAAGATTTGGATTCGATTCATTTAGTGGGAAATTAAATTTCTTTATAACATCCAAAGTTTGTATGAAAATATTATATGAAATTACATGGAGAGTTCTTAAATTTAATTGTTCACAAGGCTCGACCTAACTCGATTTTAGACGCCCAAGAGGAGATGACCCAAACCAAGAACACCACAATTCTTAAGACCATCAAAATGTGCAAAAGATCTAGAAGCTTCAAGAAAATTCTACAAGATTCTATAAAATTCTAGAAAGTTCTAAAACATCCATGAATCTCCTATATATCTCTAGAAAGTTCTAGAACATCCATGAATCCCCCCAGATATCTCTAAAAAGTTCTAGAAGGTTTGTGAAAATCATAGACACCTCTAGAATATTCTAGAAGATGTATGAATATTTTAGATGTTTCTAGAGAATTCTATAGAAGTCTAGGAAGAGTTAGCATAATCTAGAAAGTTCTAGGTAATGCTAGAATTGTATGGAGTGTTGGCTTTTTGGCCCTTAATCTCAAATTAATTAATTTTAATTGATTGATTAATTAGTGTTTTGATGATAACAAACCTGATTTTATTTATTAACCATTTGAGTGTTTTGAAGCGTCTATTGTGTGGAGTTTGGAACAACGGTTCCAATGCAATTTGAATCACTCAAATCAAAGTTCCCAAAACAAGCTTAATGGAAAAATCCCGAGTTGATGACGTGGTAGATTATTTTAATCAAAGTGGACAAATTGAAAGGTGTCACTTGGAGCAATGGAGAAGCGACAATTGGTGGATTTTTTTATTTTTGGATTGATGTTAAAAAGAAAATGATTTTAAAAAGAAAATGAATTTAAAAAGAAGATGAATTTAATATATTATATATGTTTGTGTCTAACGGCTAGTTGAGTTTAAATCTCCACCATTCAATTTTCTTTTACAAAGATCTAATGGTCCAAATTAATTTGGTTTTCACCCACTTTCATTTCTTTTTAAACACTTCATCTTCTCCAAAAAGTTTTTGCAACTTTTACAACTTTACAATCCTCAAAAATTGAAAAAGGTCACCATTGTTGCTCTCTCTCCAAGCTTTCAAATTTCTTTCTTTTCATCTTATTCTAGAGAGATACTTTCATTGTATTGTGAAGATTGAGTAGTGTGAGTTCAAATTTGTACATATACTCTTTTTAGAGAGTTTTAGTGTGTGATTTAAAGCTTCAAGAATATTGTAACGGTTAGATCCTAACCCGTGGAAAGGATCGAGTTTGCTCTTGAACCCGAAAAAAAGGAGCAAGGTAGTGGTTCGGCTCTCATTCGTGGAAAGAGTCAAAGGAGATTTTTTTAATCGAAATCCCAAGAGCCGCTTGGGAAAGTGGATGTAGGTCGAGTTTGACCGAACCACTATAAAAATCACGGTGTCTTCTTCTCCAACTCTTTCTCAATAATTTTGCATTCAATTTTTAGTAGCATGTTATAGATTACTATCCTTCTTTGTTGAGATTGATTGAATCTTGTGTTCTATATATTTTTATCAATCTTGATATTTAGCATCAATTAAGGTTTTTATTAATTTAATTCAAAAATTAATTCAATTAGTTTAATTTGAGCATATTTAGGAATAAGTTTAATTAAATCCTATTCACCCCCCATCTAGGGTTGCCATACCGATCCAACATGGAGAAATCTAGAAATGTATAGAGAAATATGGACTTGTATAGAAAGATATAGAATAATCTAGAGGGAAGATCCTAGCCATTGGATCAAATCAATCCTCACAATTCATTAAGGAAGTGGATGACTATAAATACCCCATGGGGTCTCATTTGTAACGCAAGTTTGGAAAGAACCACCAAAATCTCTCACCCATAAGCCCTCATAAAAGATCTCCCAACTCTCTTCCATAAACTTTCTATTGAGGTATTCTTACATCATTCCAAGCCAAGGATAAGAAAAATATATAGAAACACCTAAGAAGTAAGTAGCTTATCTCACCCTCTCTTTAAGTGTTTTATGGTAGTGTGCCTTTGTTATGTTGCATCATAATGTTATTATTGTTGTGTTGCATTACATGTTTAAAATAAATTTCTCTATAAGGGACCCCATGCATTATGTATGTTCATGATTATCTTGAGATCAAGTTTTATTTGGGTATAGGTTATGCTTACAGGGCTAGTAGGGTATGTATGGTTGCACCTCTCTAGTCCAATCTTATGTTTATGTTAAAGGTTGATGTTGGATGCGACTCTGACTCTACTGACTATATGACCCGCTAATCATCAGATGAGTTAGTTTTGCTTAAAGTTCACATCTTTCTATTAGGGCAAAATGTTAAAGGTTGATGTTGGATGCGACTCTGGCTCTACTGACTGTATGACTCGCTAATCATCAAATGAGTTAGTTTTGCTTAAAGATCCACATCTTCCTATTAGGGCGGAATGTTAAAGGTTGATGTTGGATGTGATTGTGGCTTTACTGACTGCATGACCCGCTAATCATCAAATGAGTTAGTTTCGCTTAAGTCTACATCTTCCTATCAGGGCGGAGGAACTCATGTTGGAAGCATAACCGATTACCTCATGTTATGACATGTTTATGTTTTGGGTCCTAATCATATGTTTTCATGACATACTGCATATGATTGTGCATATGGGCACTACCTTAGGTGGGAGCTACTTACTGAGTATATATTATATACTCATCCTATTTCATAGACTTTGTGGGTGAGGGCACAACATAGAAGGCATGATGGGATGTCACTCAGAGGGCCAACCATCAAACTCACCATTTTGGTTATATATGCATTTTGTTCCACTACGCTAACGTCTTATGGATCCTGGTGTTTTGTAAAAGAAACTTTCTGTAAAGTTTTTACTTAACTAATAAAAGTTTTGATGTTTACTTAAAATTTTTTTTGACCAAAACTCATCTCATGGTAGAAAAGTTTAGGTATACATGTCATAGCGATCTGACTTTGTTATGTAAGGGTTAGGTCGTTACATTATTGGTGGGAGATTTAAAAGTTGGATTTAATTTAAAGATTTGAAATTAGGTGATGTTTAAGAATTTTGTTAATTTAAGGAAAAATGGATAAATTATTGTGGAATTGAAATTAAGTTGGAAAAATTTTGATTTGATGAGTTGAGAAATATATTAAATAAATTATTTAATATGTTTTGGGGAAAAGGAAAAGAAAAAGGAAAAGGTATGTGTGTGTATATATATATATTATTAGTCCGTCAGTATGCGTGAAAAGTTAAAAAAAAAAGGAGAAATCAACTTTTTCTCTTATTCTCCTTCGTGATCCACGCAGGTTCATACACACTCTCTCTCTACTATGTTTATTTCTTTCGTCGCCGCTCAGCCATTCAACTATTGGGTTTAGAGTATGCCCTAGGATACATGTCTCACCAGCTTTAGTGCAAGTGGGAGATTGTTGGGATTTGTGCCTAAAGCTTCATAATTGATTAGTTAATTAATTTAATTATTAATTATGCAATATTAATTTACCCATTAATCGAAAAATCCAAGGTTATTGCATGAAACCTTGAACAGGTATGTAATTGACATACACATGTGGATCATGTTCAAGAAATAACCTAAAGGTCTATAGTATATGGATAAGGTTGAGTGTCATATCCTAGTGACATTATGGATATGACTCACTTTCTAATAGTTAGAAATGGTTTGATCCAAACCGTTCATGTAGAGACATGAGTGGGGGTATCCTATATAAAGAGTTTGTATAAGACCGGACAACGAAATATTTAATCTATCTTTGTAAAACTGTTAATTGATGAGATTAATATTTCATAAGATTATCATGTGCCACTCGATCTTAATCTTGAGTGACTTATAAACTTCTGTCCGTGTGGTCGGTCCTTTGATTTGCATGGGTGAGGGTGCCTTGGGTTGTCTAATCAATAAGCCTACCATTTTGGGGATTTGACTAAATGGGGAGCTGGGAACATAACTTCACAAGATGAAATTCACTCCTTCCTAAATAGGGTAAGTAGAGGTCTTAAGAGCTGATTTCGGGTCTTGAACAAAGGGCCCCACCCTCTCACTGGCCCCAGAGGGACTTAGTTTATGGTTGGGCCATAAACAAATTGTTCATTAGAGAAATCAATGGAAATAAAGGATAAGAGGTAATTATAGGGGTAGAACGGACATTTGACCTAGCTGTAATTATGAATAACTCGTGAAGGATCAACTTGCTTATACTGATTATATCCATGGACACAACTTGTCCTACAATGCATAAGAGTTCAACTACGGGTCTATAGTGGTTTGCTCTGTAGTTAATGAATGAAAATTAATTTAATTAAAGAGTTTAATTAATTAATCTTGGATCATTGGAGCTTATTAGGTCCATAAGGTCCCTTTGCTAGCTCACCAAGGAGACACAAGGATCAACTATATTGAAAGAAAAAATTTGGAATGTTCAAATTTATGAGGGAAAATATTAATTGTATTTGATACAATTAATTACATGATTTATTATAAAGTTTATTTGAATAAGATTCAAACTATAACTTTATAATATGGAGAATTAATTTATTTGAATATGATTCAAATAATTAATTATTTATTTGGATGAAATCCATATAAATAAATAGAGGGAGACTTAATTAATTAATTTGAATTTGATTCAAATAATGAATTATTTAATTTAGATGAGATTCAAATTAAAGATTCTGCAGAAAATAAATATTTAAATAAGATTTAATTGTTTTAAACCATTTAATATGAGATATTATTTGGATAAATATTTATTAATAATGGATATTATTAAATATTTAATTTTAAATCTCTGCAGGGGTTATCCTAATAGGATTAGGAGTAACCATAGAGTTCTATAAATAGGGCTTTTGGCAGCCCTCATAGAACATTAGAAGAATAATCTCTACGATTATTCTAAATATCTTCCTTTAGAAATTCTTTCAATTTTCTTAGAAAAGTTCTAAGAAAATTCTTCTTTTCGTTCCCTCTAATCAAGGAAGATCTCTTGGAGAATGAAGACTACAAGGAGAAGACTATTGATTCGAGGAGCAATTTGGCTGAAATTATGGATCCTCAAAGGTATGTTGTTTAACCTTTTCTTAACTTTTTGTATTTTTAATTTTTTCAAGAAATCAAAGAACGCGATCACACACTTCCATTGGGATTCAATTAACTTCATCAACGTCATAGCCATCACACTGCCGCCATCTCTCTCGCCAGCCGCCGCTAGCTAGTCCCACGATGCCCCCTCCACGCGTTGGTTGCCGTCGTGAGTTTTGTTTGGCGTTCAGCCAACCAACGCAAGCCACCACCAAACTGCCAAATTTTCTCTCTCTCATCTATTTTCCGTCGGCACCAGCCTACCATTGCTGCACTTCATTGTTCCTCTCCGAAGTTTTGGTTGGGTTTCTTGGAATTTCTCAAATACCCATTGATTTTTTGCCTTATTTGGTGGTTGAGAACTGGGTTCTGAACTCTTAATTTTGAACTTTTCTAGATTGGACCCATTGTTTGGAGTTTGGAAGAAGCTTGGGATTTAGTTGCACTTTGGGTAAGTGGTTTGGAGATGATTGGAACAAGTTTATATTTCTATTTAGGCATTACATGTAATTTTCAATTGGATTCATGTTGTAGGTTTGATTCAAGAATTTTACCCAAAGACAAAAAAGAGTTTCGACGGCTTATTTTATTGGACTTAAATTTGAGGTAAATAATTCTACTACTAGAACACCTTGAAGTTAGGCAAAAATTAGATATTTGTTGATATTCATGTTTTTAAGCGTTTTTTTAATGAAAGTATAAATGCCTTGTGATTCATTATAAATTGTGAATGTTTTGTTACATACTTGAACTGGTGCATGAAAGTGACGTACTAGGATCGATTCGTTATTATGATAATATGCATGTTTTTCAAGATTGTTTAGCATGACATTATTTACGAGATTTTATGTGGAACTCACACATATGTGAATAAATGAAATTATGAGTTTGGGTCCAATCTCTTTTCCTTCCCACAATATTTGACTGCACGAAAGTAGTGCATGTCCAAGGGTTCTTGTGCATGAAAGTGATGTGTTAGGATTGGTATGTGTGAAAGTGACACATATTTAAAGGGAATTGGGGGTGTGTGAAAGTGGTGCACGCCTAGTTGGTTATATATATACGAAAGTGGTGTATACATAACTATGTGTATGTAAGTGGTGCACATCCCAACATTCTTAGAGATGACCTGGGTGTATGAAAGTGACCCAGAGGGTTCTATGTATATGAAAGATATACCTTGAACCTCATGTGCAAGAGATTAAGGCATGTCTAAGGCAAAGGAGACAGAGTGAGCCAAAAACGACAAATCTTTAGGTTCCATTAGCATGGAGCCTCAATTCATGTTAACATGCGATTGCACAACCTAATCCTAGTGGTAGGGTTACTTACTGAGTGTTTTTTTAATTTTTTTTTTTAATACTCAATCTTTCTTATGTTACCTTTTTCAAGTAAAGGCAAGGATAGACAGGCGTATGAAAAGAAGAATCTGTGAACGTGCCATTGAGACTAGTTAGATGCTTTGACACATGTTTTCATGTTTTGGATTTCCAGTCTTGATGTTTGAAATCAAAATGTCAATTTTTACACTGCTAGATGTTTATACAAATTTACGGTTTTGTTTTAAATTTTAGGGGTTTCCTGATAAAAGATTTTCAGTTATTCAGATTTAATAAAAGCTGTTTAATTTATAAATTTCTCTCGGTTTTAGTCTAAATTATGAAAAGGGTCGTTTTGAGATGTTTGCATGCATATGGTAACGATCTAGTTTAAGTTCTAGGAAGTCGGTTCGTTACACTATCACTTGGTATATAGACTATGACATAGACCCTTGAACATACACTGTGTATATAGACTGTGAATTATCAACAACTATCATTGTGAACTATTAGTGTCTATCACAAGCAAGGGATAGTTGAACTTCTATAAGAAAGGGGTAGGTGAATTTCTATCACTATGATAGACAGTGATAGATTATCACTGTCTATCAATAAATAGACTCATATAGACAATTATCACAGTCTATCACTAGGTATGTAGATTGTGATATGCACCCCAACACACATGACCATTGCAACTCTATACAACCAAGAAAACATGATCTGCCACCAACATTAGTAAGAAATAAGAAGAAGCAGAAGGAACAGTGGTAGAAGAAAAGGAAGAAGAAGTAACAGCAACGATGGTATAAGAAGAGGAAGAAGAAGCAGCAAAATGGAAGAAGAAGAAGAAGCAACAACGAAAGAAGAAGAAGAAGAAGTAGTAGTTTGATAAAGAAGAACGTTGTGAAGAAGATGAAGAAGCAAGCACGTGATTTTAATTTTTCACTTTGTTGTTTTCATTGGTTGTGGATTGAGTGATTGAATCGAGTTGTGGGCTTGAGTTTCAATTAACCACGTGGGTCGGGCAATTTAATCGGGTTCTGGACTTTTAATGTATGCCCTTTTTGAAAGGATAAAAATCCTAACGAAACGGAAGAACATAAAACCAATTTCGATCTTAACTCTTGAATTTAGAAATACTGTGCATTGGCAAATATACAAAAATAATTACCGTATAAAATTAGGTTAAGTAAGAAAATCAGAAAAGAAAAACTCATACCTTTTCTGACAAATATCTGAGAAAACCCTTTAACTTTGGCAAAATACACCACCACGAAAACCCTTCCTATTCATTGAGATATTAGAGATATTCGTTTGTGGGAACCAACCTTGAAAAATTGGAAAAGTTTGAGAAAATGTTTGTGGGAAAAAATTGGTAGAACCTTTCTGGCAGTTTGATCGACTTCTCACAAAACTTCTGAGAATTGAGAGATTTATCAATGGTATGAGAGAGAGAAAAATGGTAGACGTATCAATCCACGTCTCAAATAACTTCCCTATGTGGAACTTATCTAATTTTATTTATTTAATTAAATAAAAACAATTTTTATTTAATTAAAATAATAAAAATAATTTATTTAATTAAATCTAATTTAATTAAAAAATTCATTTAAATATGATTTAAATGAATATCTCTCACATAACCTATAAGTTTAATTCCATTAATTTAATTAAATCGAATTTAATTAAATTGAATTAAATCAAATAATCAATTAATTCTCCAATTAATCCATTACTAAATTAAATGTCTAACATTTAATTTAACTTTTATTTGAATCAAACTTAACTATATTTTTCCTATAACATCGAGTTTTTAATGCGCATCATATATGCATTAATTATAACCTATAGTTTTAATATGAATCTAATTCATATTAAACTAATATCTAAACTATGTCAAATATTTAATTCTCTCATATATTTAATTTTTGAATAATGTCTAAAATAAATTTAAACTATAAAGTTTAATTAAAATATAAACTTTATATAATAATGTATCATTGTACATTATATTATTTTCCTAAGTGAATTTGAACATTTCAAATTCCATTCAAGACTTAATTACCTCAACACCCTTTACGAGCTAGGAAGGGAACTTAATGGACCTACAATTCAGAAGCTCCAACGATATCAGATTAATTGGCTAAACTTATTAACCACATTAATCAACATTCGTTAATTGTGGGTACACTCCACTAAAGACCCACGACTGCACTTCTCTCACTGCAGATAAATTTTCGTGTCAATAGATAGAGACAAATAACAGCAAATTAGTCATCCACAAGTGTTCGTAACACCAGTTGGGTCAAATTACCGTTTTACCCCTAGGTTACCTCTAGATCCTTAAGTACTAGTGCTCCTCTAATGAACAACTTGTTTATAGTCCAACCATTAAATAGAAACCCCTCTCGGGCAAGTGAGAGAGTAGGGCCCTTTGTTCAAGTCCCGGAAACACCACTTAAGGGAACACTCATCTACTTACCCTAAAGTCGGGAAGGAGTTAAATCCATCTTGTATAATTATGTTTTCAGGTCTCCACTTGGTTCTGTCCCTAAATGGTAGGCATATTGAGTCGACAAACCAGCCACTCTCACCCATACAAATCAAAGAACAATCCCTCATGAACAGGAGTTCATAATATACTCAAGATTAAGACTAAGTTGCCTAGGTCATTCTATTGAAATGGAAACCAAACTAGTCAACAAAGTTACATATAATGGTTACTATTTTGATGTCCAGTCTTATGCAAAATCATTTCATAGGATACCCCCACTCACATGTCACCTACATGAATGTGTTGGATCACTACGTTTGTATCAAATACAAATGGGTCGTATCCATAGTATCACCAGGATAAGGTACCCAACCTTATCCCTATACTATGAGCCTTTAGGTTGTATCTTGATCATTAATCCCCGTATGTCTCCATATACTGTTCAAGACTCATAAGACAACTTAGGATGTTAATTTATTGGATTTCAGGGTTATTAAGACAAAATAAAAACAAAATAATCAATAACACCTATTGAAAGAACATCAATAACACTTTAATTGCGAAGAAGAGAGGTTTAAGCACTTTCGATTCGGTAATAGCTAATAAGACAGTTTGCTAGCAGCTTCTTCTTTCCTTTTTTGTTATTAAGAGATAATGTTGAAGGCAAGTAAAGCACTAAGACAAAGCAGCAAGAAGACAAGTTTAAGACAACCGGCGGAAATGGCAAGTAATGGCACCTTATAAAAGGCGGGGTGGGATGTGCACAATGTTAATAACCAAAACAACGAAGATGGTGAAGAAAATACAATAAACTAGGGCATCTCTATATCGATTACACATCTCCCACTTGCCCTAGATTACACAATGTACAAATCTTAAAGACCTAGATTTTCTAGATGACTCTTGAACACTTTAGCTGAGAGAGCCTTTGTAAATGGATCAACGATATTGTGCTCCGAAGCGATCTTTGTGACGATCAAATCTCCTCATTGCACAATTTCCCGTATCAGGTGATACTTCCTCTTAATGTGCTTTCCTCGTTTGTGGCTACAAGGCTTTTTAGAGTTGGCTATTGCCCCACTATTGTCACAATATAGTCTGATGGGCAAGTCCATGTTTGGAACAACTTCCAAATCACTTAGGAACTTTCTAAGCTAAACTACTTCCTTTGCTACTTCACAAGCAGCTACATACTTAGCCTCCATTATAGAGTTTGCTATGCATCCTTGCTTGATGCTACGCCATACTACAGCTTTCCCATTCACAGGAAAGACTGATCTTGACGTGGATTTTCTAGAATCCTTATCAGTATGAAAATCAGAGTTGGTATATCCCATAAGGATCAAATCCTTAGCTCCATACACCAACTTGTAGTCCCTCATTCCCCTGAGATACTTGAGGATGTTCTTAACCACAGTCTAGTGGTCTAACTCTGGATTGGGTTATACCTACTCACTATTCCTACCGCATAACAAATGTTGGCCTAGTGTAGAGCATAACATACATTAGACTGCCCACAGTTGAGGCATGGGGAATACGTTTCATATCCTTAACTTCTTGAGATGTCTTAGGATATTATTCCTTAGACAAGTGAACCCCGTTCCTGAAGGGTAATAAACCCTTCTTAGAGTTCTGCATTGAATATTGAGTCAACATTTTGTCGATATAAGTTGCTTGAGATAGAGCCAACATTCTGTTCTTACGATCCTTAATGATTTGGATTCCAAGAACATACTGTGTGTCTCCCAAATCTTTGTGGAGCTGGGTTGCCAACCATTTTTTAACATCAATAAGGTATCCTACATCATTCCTAATGAGTAGGATATTGTCCACATAAAGTACTAAGAAAGCTACTTTACCGTGGATGATTTTCTATTAGACGCAAAGTTCATCAACGTTTTGGTCAAAACCAAAAGATTTGATCACGGTATTCAAATCTAATGTTTCAAGATCTAGAGGCCTATTTCAACCCATAAATGGAACAATTCAGTTTGCAAACTTTTTGCTTTTGACCTTGAGCTATGAACCCTTCAGGCTAAGACATAAAAATGTTTTCTTCAAGATTGCCATTCAAAAAGGCATTCTTGACATCCATTTGCCAAATTTCATAGTTATAATATGTGGCTATAGATAAGAGAATTCTTATAGACTTAAGCATAGCAACAGGGGAAAAAGTATCCTCATAGTTAACCTCTTCCCTTTAGGTATAACCCTTTGCTACAAGTCTAGCTTTGAAAGTTTGCACTTTCCCAACTACATCTCTCTTTCGTTTATAGATCCATTTAGACCCTGGATCTAAAACCCATACTAAATTGAAGTACATACACTCCATTTCAAGGTCCATGGTTTTGACCCATTGGTCTTTGTCTACATCATTCATTGCCTGTTTATAAGACAATGAATCCTCAACACCATCATCTGGTATGATGACCCGAGCTTCAATTAAACTCAAGTAACGATTAGGTTGTAATATAACCCTCTCATTGCATCGAGGCACTCTCAACAATTGAGAAGGATGAGACTGACCTCAAGTGCTAGCTTTTTCATTAACTCTTAATGAAAGACTAGTTTCATCAACAACTCTTGTTGACTCTTCAGTAGCTTAATTTAATACTAATTTGCTCCATGGTTTGTGATCTCTCATGTGGTTTTCTTATAAGAATGTAAGCATTTGTTGATACAAACACTTGTTTTCTTGTGGATCGAAGAAGAGACTACCTCTCGTTTCTTTAGGCTAACCAACAAAATGGCATAATCTTGAATGAGGTTCCAATTTCTTAAGATTTGTCACTAGCACATGTGCAGGACAACCCCAGATTTTAAAGTAGCGCAAACTAGGTTTATCCCCAAAACGAGCTAGGCAATTGAGTATAGCTCATCATAGAACGAACCATGTCTAACAAGGATCTATTTCTCCTTTTTTATACACCGTCTTGTTAAGGTGTACCAGGTGCAGAGAGTTGAGATTGCATTCCATGTTCTATCATATAGTCCTAGAATCTTAAATCCATGTACTATTCACCCCGATTAGATTGAAGTGTTTTAATCGTTTTACCTAACAGATTTTCAACTTCAGCCTTATACTCCTTGAACTTTTCAAGGGCTTTAAACTTATATTCCATTAGGTATAAGTAACCATACCTCGAATAATCATCTATGAAAGAGATGAAGTATTCATACCCTCCTCGAGCGTTTACATTGATTAAACCACAAAGATCATAATGTATGAGCTCTAAGGACTCTTTAGCTCTATAGCCTTTTCCACTAAAAGGTCTTTTAGTCATTTTTCCTTCAAGAAAGATTCACATGGAGACAATGAATCATCTTCTAACTCGCTTAGAAGTCCATTATTTATCAACCTCCCAATCCTATTGAGATTTATGTGACTTAATCTCAAATGCCAAAGATAAGTATTGTTGTTACTTGGAGAAATTTTTTACCTTTTTGTTTGAGTGTTAGCAGTTTTAAACATCTCATGATTTAAAAGTGATTTTGTTTCAATTGATCTTAACACATACAAGTTGACTTCCAATTTAGCATAACAAATAAGTACTCCATTTTTTTTTTTTTTTGTAATGAATGCTTCATTAGATGAAAAAAAATTGAATAATTTTGTTCGATTAAACAAGAAATAGATAGAAGGTTCCTTCTAACTTTTGGAACCATATACAAATTTTCCAAAAATAAGTATCTATTTCTAAAAAACAACTTGGCAGCTCCCACTACACGAGCTGAAATTGCGTCTCCCATTCCAAACTTGAGCGTTATTTCACCCTCCTTGAGCTGTTGGAAGGAACTCATTCCCTATAAAGAAGAATAAACATGATTAGTGAGACTCGAATCAAGAATCTAGGCATTATAGTCATTTTCCTTTAAACAAGTTTCTAAAACAAGTAAATCATATTTACCTTCCTTTTCCTTATTCTTCTCAGGAAGGTACTTATGACAATTTCGTTTTCAATGACCATTCACATTGCAGTGAAAACATTTGCCCTTATCAGCCACCTTGGCCTTGTCGTTGTTTTCCCTAGCAGCTAGAGCCTTCCCTTTTCCTCCTTTTCTTTTTTGGATCTTCTTAGAACCAGAAGATGAGGGAACAAACTTAGTTCCAGAGATGAACCCTTGTGGAAGTTCTTGGAATGAGCAACATTTGTCTCTCCTTCGATCGGTCCTTTAGTTTTAATAAGAGACTGATAAGTTTGTAACTCATTAAGGAGGGTAGTTATAGTGTACTCTATTTTATTCATAACTGCATTACTGTGAAATTGGAGGAAACTCTTCAGAAGAGATTGTAGAATAAAGGACACTTGACTTTGTTCGTCAATGACCGCGTCATTCATTTCAGCTATGTTGAAGTGAACCATCAGATCAAAAACTTGCTCTTTAATCGATTGACCTTCCTTCATACATGCATTATAAACGTACTTGAGAGCCTCATGCCGGATCTATGAGGATGGTCATCCAAACATATCCTGCTCCATGATCTCACGAGTAGTGAGCATAGCCTCATGTTTCTTGTTGAGAACATCAGACATACTCGCCAAGATATAGACTCAGGCCTTTTCATTAGCCTTTGTCCAGCAGTAATGTGCATCCCTAACAGCTTGGGTTGCACCATGAGTAAGGATCTGAAGACATTCCTCAGTTAAGACAAACCCAGATCATCAATAACCAGAATTGTATTCAGGTTAGATTTCCACGTAACAAATTTCTCACCGGTTAATTTTTCGTTTTTAAGCAAGACGATAATTGAGGAAGACATGCTGAAAATAACAAACAATTGACTGTATTAATTATCTTTGCACAAAATGCAAATATCCAATCAATTTAGCAGAAAAAAAAAACAAACAATCAAAGAACTCTAATTAAACAGATGATTTAGTTTTTGCAACAATACTTTAGGGGTTTAGAGCAACAGCCATAGAAGGGTGATCAATTACCCCTCCCAATTGAGACAATCTTAGCTAATAACTAATTCCAGAAAAACTCTTAGTCCTATAGTTTTTAGCTACCATTAGGTTGGTCAAAGATTCATTAACTAGCTTAATGCATCCCGTAAGTGTAATCCTATCATTTTTGGATCCCAAAGGTACGCTTCAATAGGCTATCGTTAGGAAAGACAATTGTTGAAGATTAACCTAAGAAACCTCATCCATTTTTGGAGTTTGGTTGTTCCAAATCCATAATCAAGTATGAAGTACTCAATAGCTAGCTACAACATAATAACAAAACATAAACATCTTGCACACGTATAAAATCATACATATTTTGCAATCATTCTTCTCTTCTTCCCTACTCTCCACATTCACAACAACAAATATAAATGTTAATTCTCTCCTCTCTCCTCCAAGGGAAAATGTCTTAAAATCTTATGTGGAACTTTTTTCGCTTGCTTGTTACTTATTTTGTAGCGAGGTTCATTGTATTGAGGACAAATTTTTGTATTCTCATTTTCTTTCCAAAATAGCATACAATCATTCTTACAAGCATGTTTGCATGTATAACCTAAACGCAAATCATGCAAGGTCTTTTTTATTTCATAATAAGATTTTGGCATTTTGGTACCCTTAGGTAAAGCTTCTTTCATTAATTATAATAACATATCAAATGACTTATTGCTGATTAAGTACTTTGATATGCATTAATTTCACCAAAAAAAGTAAAGCAGAAATCTTAGTACATCCAGGATATAATTCTTCATTAACCTCATCAAACATGGATTGGAACTTACTACTTCTATCTCCAATGTTCGCACTTGTTTCAACTTTGATGTAGTTTTCGTTACCACAATGTTCAGCCTCAATGTTTCCCCCACTTGTCAAATCATTCAACAATTCAAGCATTTCATTTGCATTATCTAAATTTTGATGACAAGTCTTTACATGTTCATTAAGTGTTTTGTCCGTTTCTGTAGGTTTCAAAAAGGACAAATCTAGGTTTTTGCCATGATATATCCACCTATTGTATAAATCACATTCGACATCATGAGGCTGTTTCATTATGACATTTTGACACTTTTTACATGGACAACATGTAAACCCTCTCTTATCAACATGTTTATCTGCCAAACTAATAAATGATCTTTTTCCATCAGTATATTCGTTGCATAACGTATTTCAAAGTTTTATCCAATTTTTATCCATAATCTATCCTCTGAAAAATAAATCATATAGAAACTTATCATAAAGTTATTTAAAGTAAACAAAATTATGTAAAATATATATAACTTTCAGCATCTCATAATAATAACAATCAAATAATTTCAACACAATGGACCAATCTACAAACTTTTAAGTAGCTTAGCCAAGAATAAAATCAAGCTTAGATTGGCAACTTCCAAATCACACTAATCAAATTACACACAATTTACTTACATAAAATCACACATTTACTTCCAATCTACACTTCATCTCAACAAAGATTTCACTACACAATCTTTCTCCAAATTACATTTTACATACATATTAAACTCAAATATCCTATGGAAAAACATCAAATGACACAAAGTTTCATCATGTTAATTAGACATCTCCAAATGAGTTTGAGTCACATAAATAGCATCCAAATCACTGTTTAAATCACACACAACATAAAATAGGAAGCAATGGTAAACATGCAAGTACAAAATATGATAGTAGAGCTTTTTACTTCATATAAAACTCCATCTTTACACCTCTATATAGAACAATAAATTGATCCAAACTCAATAACACAAGAAAAAGCAACACACACTCAAAATAGGAGAGAAAAACATAAAAGAGAGAGATAAACGAAGAAATACCACAACGGTAGCAGACTGTGATCGCGGCGGATGAAAAATCAAGGAGGAGGATGACGACGATGACGAATGGAGGATGACGACAACGACGAATGGAGGATGACAACGACGACGAATGGAGGACAACAACAACGACGAATCGAGGAAGAGGACGCCGGTGAACTAATCGAGGAAGAGGAGGACGACGACGGCGGTTGTTCTTTTCTCCTCTTCTATTTCTCAAAATCGACACTTGAGCAAACTAATGGTAAAGCCCTATTTGCAACTAAAATACATTTCGTCACAAAAGCCCTTTTGCGACCAAAACCATTAGTCATAAACCGTAAATAAGGGCCAATTCTCCGACCCAATGAAAGGGAAAATGTGGATCACCCTCTCGCTGGCATGCTTTCTCGCTCTCGCTCTCGCTCTTGCTTCTTTTCCTCACTCACAATTTCTCGCTCTCTCTCACTCTCACTCACGATCTCGCTCTCGCTGTGTTGCTCTCTCGCTTTTCGTCGTTAAATGCTACGTAATTGTTGATCATCGCACGTTGGGTTTACGACAAAGTCTCATTTAGTCGCAACTTTGTGAGTTATATTCGTTTCGTCACAACAATAGCAACGAAAGTACGAAAGTGTCACTAAACATGCAACTAATTTAGAATAGTCGCTAATAATTCGTTGCTAAAAACCTAATTTCTTTTAGAATGTGATCTTAGGTCTAAATTAATTTTAAACAATTGAAAACCAATTTCTTAAAATCCTATGTTTGCATGCAATTCTTAATTACAGGTTGATGGTTACTAATCATTAATCTTTTATAACTATTATAAGTTTTAATGATTAGCCCTATAATCATCCTTTCTATGGCTTAATTAATTAACAATCATATTCTAATTAAATATTAAACCATATTCCATGCATTTTATGATAATAATATAATAATTATATTAAACTATGAATGTGTCATGCTCAATGCAAATTGATTTCAAAAAATATATATATATAAGACTTATATTAAAAAAATGAAAATCAATAAAGCATATACAATACATTAATAAATATAACTATTTATATTTATCTAATTGTCAAGCATTATGCATCTCCAATTTCATATATTTAACATATCAAAATACATTAAATCACTCATGAAATTAAAAAATCATGCATTAATACCATATAATGTAACATATTATAACATATTTAAAATGTATGAACATGCTTAACCTATGGTGGAAATTATTTAAATGACATCCATAAAGCATTTAAATAGCAATTGTATCGGTAATTTGGCCCATAGGATAAAAATAGAGCAATTAGTTACAATAATTAAGTTAAATTTATTCTAAAACAGCTTTTGCCGCTCTAGAACTGGACCAAAACCTCTCGAACCGCTTCAAACCGTGTCCCAAAATCGCCAACCAAGTCAAAACTGCATAGAACCAAACCAAAACCAACTGAACTACCGTCAAACCAGAGCCAAAACGAGTGAACCAGAGCCAAAATACCTGAACCAGAGCTGAACAACGTGAACCAGAGCCAAACTACTCGAACCGAAGCCGAACCGCATGTGCTAATGTCCCGCTTACGTCAACCCTCATTTCCCAGCCCCTTGCTGACATCATGGCTAATGTCATCGTGACGCTAGTTCTCCTTCTTCCTTCAGTCGCGCACGATTTTTTTTCTCGTATAGTGTCGAAAAATCCCAATTTCTTAGCCTTCGTTCACCTGATTTTGGCAAAATTTGTGTCAAATTCATTGCAAAACCACCCAGATCTAGACACAAACTTACAGAAAGAAGATTTACAACAAAACACCCAAAAATGCAGGGGCCTTTACAGAATTGATCGAATTAAAAACTCATAAATCTAAGGCCAAATTCAACTGAAAACATTCAATTGCAAACTACATTCATAACACAATTTAATCCCACCAAAACCCATGCAAATTTTAGAAATTCTAATTTAATTAATCGATTTGGCTCTGATACCAATTGAAGAGATAAAAATCCTAACGCAGCGGAAGAACACATAACAAATTTTGATATTAACTCTAGAATTTAGAAATACTGTGCATTGGCAAATATACAAAAATAATTACGGTATAAAATTAGGTTAAGCAAGAACATCAAAAAAGAAAAACTCATACCCTTTCTGACGAATATCTGAGAAAACCATTTGACTTTGGAAAAATACACCACTACGAAGAACCATTCCTATTTCATGAGATATAAGAGATATTGGTTTGTGGTAACCAACCTTGAAAAATTGGAAAAGTGCGGGAGAAAATTTGTGGGGAAAGATTGGTTGAACCTTTCTGGCAGTTTGATCGACTTTTCACAAAACTTCTGAGAATTGAGAGATTTATCGATGGTATAAGAGAGAGAGAAATGGCAAACGTGGATCAATCCATGTCTCAAATAATTTTCCTACGTGGGAGTTATCTAATTTTATTTATTTAATTAAATAAAAATGATTCTTATTTAACTAAAATAATAAAAAAATATTTAATTAAATCTAATTTAATTAATAAATTCATTTAAACCATATTTAAATGAATATCTCTCACATAACCTATAGTTTTAATTCAATTAATTTAATTAAATCGAATTTAATTAAATTGAATTAAATCAAGTAATCAATTAATTTTCTCCAATTAATCAATTACCAAATTAAATGTGTAAGATTTAATTTAACTTTTATTTTAATCAAATTCAACTATATTTTTCTCATAACATATAGTTTTTAATGCGCATCTTATACGCATTCGTTATAACTTATAGTTTTAATATGAATCTAATTCATATTAAACTAATATATAAACTATTTCAAATATTTAACTCTCTCATAAATTTAATTTTTGAATAGTGTCCAAAATAAATTTAAACTATAAAGTTTAATTAAAATATAAACTTTATATAATAATGTATCATTATACATTATATTATTTTCTTAAGTGAATTTGAACATTTCAAATTCCATTCTAGACTTAATTACCTCAATACTCTTTACAAGTTAGGAAGGGGACCTAATGGATCTATAGATCAGAAGCTCCAAGGATATGAGATTAATTGGCTAAACTCATTAACCACATTAATCAATATTCGTTAACTGTGGGTATACTCCACTAAAGACCTACAGTTGCAGTCTTCTCACTGCAGTTATATTTCTGTGTCCACGGATAGAGATCAATAACAACAAATTAGTCCTTCACAAGTGTTCGTAACGCTAGTTGGGTCAAATTATCGTTTTACCCCTAGATTACCTCTAGATCCTTAAGTACTAGTGCTCCTCTAATGAACAACTTATTTATGGTCCAACCATTAAATAGAAACCCCTCTAGGGCAAGTGAGAGGGTAGGGCCGTGGAGACACCACTTAAGGGAACACTCATCTACTTACCCTAAAGTCGAGAAGGAGTGAAATCCATCTTGTATAATTATGTTCGCAACTCCCCACTAGGTTTTGTCCCTAAAATGGTAGGCATTTGAGTTGGCAAACCGACTACTCTCAGCTATACAAATCAAAGGACAATCCCTCGTGAATAAGAGTTGATAACATACTCAGGATTAAGACTAAATTGCCTAGGTCCTCCTATTGAAATGGAAACCAAACTAGTCAACGGAGTTACATCTAATAGTTACTATTTCGAGGTCCAGTCTTATGCAAACTCATTACATAGGATACCCCTCGCATGTCACCTACATGAACGCATTGGATCACTACGTTTGTATCAAATACAAATGGGTCGTATCCATAGTGTTACCAGGATAAGGTAACCAACCTTATCCCTGTACTATGACCTTTTAGGTTGTATCTTGATCATTAATCTCCGTATGTCTCCACATACTGTTCAAGACTCGTAAGACAGCCCAGGATGTTAGTTTATTGGATTTCAGGGTTATTAAGAAAAAATAAACACAAAATAATCAATAACATTTATTGAAATAACATCAATAACACTTTATTAATGATAGTCAATTATTTACATTTACTATCTATGAGTTTTAGGGCATAAAACCCAACACATTTTTTGGTATTTCATTATATTGTAATGGGGTATTACTGAATTTGTTAAATTTTGCTATATTTTGTAAATAGTTTAGCCAACTTTCTATATTTGAAAATCCCTTTTAAAATAAAGCTATTTTCCTTAATATTTAAAAATTAATCTATAACAAACAAAATTTATCATACTAAACAATTATTTAAAATTTAAAATTATAAAAAGAAAGTTTAAAAAGGATTATTAGTCTATTTTAGTTATGAGATGTTTTAAAAAATAGAAACGTTGAAAAGAATTACAAATATAGCAACATTTTACTTTTTATATGTGATAGACTGTGATAGACTAGATAGACATTTATCACCTCACTAGATAGATACGAATAGATGTCTATCTGGATTTATCGCGGTCTATCACAGATAAAAAGTAAAATTTTGTTATATTTGTAAATAGTTTGATATTTTACTAATTATAATAATTTTACTTTAGTTATTATATCTAAAATTAGATTTTTTTTTTTATTTACCAAGCACTCTAACGTACTTTTTAAAGTTTAAGTTAAAATTTACCAAACACTATTTTACTTCTTTTTACAGCTGATTTTTCTAAAAGTACAGCTACCAGCAATTATTTTAAAAACTACAGGAATCCCAAACAAAGTCTTAATCTGTGTTAATCCAGGGAATGATTAGGTACATCCTACATGCACCTATCCAATATTTCCTACTAAAAAAATTAATTGTACACGTGACACAAATTTCATTGAGTATAGGCTAGACTGTACAAGAGATGAAGTTTGTCAACGAATGTGCGAACTTCAATAATAAATAAAATCGAAATTAAGATATTTAACACCCATTTATAAAGTAGGTAGGCCAAATACCCTCTTAAAAGTAAATATGTTTTTGGTTTATACTTAAAATAGCATTTTAGTTCTATACTTTGAGTTTCATCCTATTTTAATGTTTTGTATTTTAACAAATATGTTTAGTTCCTCCAGAGTTGATAATTTGCCACCAACGGTATACTGAATTGGCCTTTGTGATGGTTTTAATTTCTAGCACAAATGCTAAAACATCAATATTTTTTTATCCAACAAAATATTGAATTTGCTATCTAATGGTTGTGACCATTTACAATGGTCAAATGATTCCAATTGTTCAATTTCGGATTGTATTCAAATTGAGTCAATAATCCTTGGCAATATATTGAAAAATTAGTATGGGCACAACTATTGATCAAATAAACATTCTCTATATACTGAAAATATTTAGATGTGTATAAACGTCAATTAATTTTTTTTCTTACCATTAAATGAACTGTTTTTTAGTTAAACGGCAAATTACGAAAATCACCATTGAAGTATTGTAATAGTTGCAATTTCACCTTTGAAATTTGAATTTTAAAAATCAACTCCTAAATTTTTATGTTAGTAAAAATTGAGCCCAAAACCATCATTAAGGACTAATGTTCGTAAACTTCTTAAAATTTTTAAAAAAGGAACAATTATTTATTTGCTCCCTGAATTTTTAGATACTGATTCGTCCCTAACTTTTCAAGAATTAGGTTTAAATGGTTCTTGGCGTTAAGTTTGCCGTCTGCTACAATAACACTTTTATTTTTCTAATGCGGAAAATGTACACGTCCTCTTCCTACAACTTCTTCTTGTATAGTGTAGCTTTGAACCATAAAAACAATGATCAGTATCATTTTTTTTCCCTTTTTTCTTAATTTCTTCATTCCTTTTCCTTCCTACTACCTTTCTACTACTATATATGACTATTCTATTATATACTTACAAGATGACTCACATATTCGTTTGCTATGGTGGTATTTGGAAGAAGGATGAACGAGATTACTTAGGGGGTAATATGGGGGTCTAGAAGCAAGATGTGATATTGGGTATGATGAATTTCTGTTAGAGTTGTACAAGCTAAGTGGGGTTGAACCTTATCCTTAGATGTCTATACAATTTTGGATCTAGAGTTCTTATTTGATGAGAAATGATCATTTTTTTTTTTTTTTAAATGGGGAGGATGCATGTAGACCCCTATATATTTATCAACGAGCCTAAAATTACCCCATGCATCTATGTACAACTGTGGATTAGGAAGTGAAACTAGCAACCCTAATTCCTCATACCAACCAAGCTTCCCATACAACCAAGCACAAGAATCCCCACCGCCTTATTACCGCATACCCCCTCTAGCCGAAGTAAATTATCCATCACAAGATGATTTTTTGGGTTATATACCATTATTAACCACCTAAAGCGATAACATAGCCCTATATGACCTAGCCTATGACAATTTCTACCTTGATCCATACAATTTTGAACAAGGGGATCCTTCCTTCCTCTTCAAGATATGGTGCAAGAGAGAAAATATGTGAAATCCATTATCCGAGACCAACTCCAAGGTCCGGCAACCACCTCCGACGACAACTCTGACAAAGACCACCATTGAATGTTATTCCTTGATAAGCATTTATGCACATATACATTTTTGTGGACATTATTATTTCATTTGTAAGTGGCAAACTATGCTTAACTATAAAAACTAACCATAAAAAATGTTTGAACAAAAAACTGTTTGCAAAAAACGAGTTTTCACAAAAATAAATATATCATTTTGTTGTATTAATGTAAATATAAAGAATCAAATGTTTGCACCAAAAAAAATCATTAACCATAAAAATTGAAATTTATATTTCACAAATGGGCAAAAAACAAGATAAGAATTGATTTTTTTCATTAATATTTATGGTTGAGTTAAAATTAATTGAGAGTTAAAAATTGAGGGTTAGAGAGTAGAGAATGCTCTTTTTATTGAAATATGACATGTCTTTAGGAATGAGAATAAAATTATTATGCAATTATGTGTTCAAATTGTATGGTGAAAATATGTTACATTTTTTAAAAAGAAAAAACAAAAAGTTCGTTCAATTTTTAAACTTCTTTAGTGTTCATGATTGAGGTTAAGTAGTTGGAAAAATTTTGCATTTGTTTGGAATATGTTTGGTATTTAGTAATGGAAAAAAAATATGTTATGTAATTGAATGTTCAAAAATTGAATTCAAAATTTGTGTGGAGTATATCTTTACTTCGTAGGAATTTGTTATGTTGTAAGATGAAAAAAATAGTCATTTTGTGTGTTAAAAATTTTAGGAAAATATTTGTATAGTTGGAAACTTAAAAAAAAATAACCAAAAAAAAAAAAAAAATTCCAAGACTAAATTTTAAAAAAACTTCACCAAATATCCCTACTCATGATTGAGTGTAGAAAAATTGTTGCCCAAATTTGTGTGTGCTGTATGTTATTGATGAACAAATGAATATGCAGCGGAAGTTAATTTGATCAATTTTCACTCTAAGATGCTCAATTTAGAGGATTAAACATGCAATTACAACGAAAAACTAACGTTTCAAGAACACTTACCCTTGAAACTCCAAATTCTTCTTCAATTCTTGATAAATTTCAGCACCACATTACTTTGGGACCTTTTCTTGAAACATTGTATTTAGTAAAAATAATTAGAACAATATTGTAGTTTGGGAACTATTTAGGAAATATGGTAGTTGGGAGGAGAGAGAAGATTGAAAAGTGGAAAAGGCAAATGGTGAGACCTCAACCTTCGACAAAGGCAAAGGTCGAGACCTCAACCTTCGACCAAGGCAAAGGGCGAGAAAGGTCGAGACCTCAACTCTCTACCAACGCAAGGAGGCTTCAACTTTCGACCAACGCAAGGCCTACTACCAACGCAAGGCCTATTACCTACACGACGCCTACTACCAACGCAAAGTGATTTCGCCGCACGTCCTGTCGTCGCAGAGAATCCGCCGCACGTCCCGTCGCGTCGTCGCAAAGAATCTGTTGCAAGTCTAGTCGAGTCGTCTCAGAGATTCCCTGCGGCGGCGCCCGTGACATATGGTCGAGGGTTCAACCCTCGACCAAATGTCTTTAAATGCCGCCCTGGCCTCTCTTCCTCCCACTATTTCTTCTTCCAATCTGACCTCTTCTTCCTCTCATTTTTCTACTATCTATCAAAATACTCTTTTTTTCCAAATTTACGAGATTTGTAAATTTGATTTATGAAATATATATATTTTTAAGATAATATAAATTTTTTTTCCCTATTCTCAGGCTATTTTTATTTGTAAAGTATTTGTTGCTATTTAGAAAGTGAAGATCGATTGTTGTCACTTCGAGAAAGAAAAATCAGTAAACCATTACAGAATTTGTAAGTTATCGTTTCATTTTCTGATATTTATATTATACTAGACATACCATTTAAATCTAAATATGTCATTTTAATGTTTGTATTTATTTTGTTAATAGTGTTTGAATTGAATAATATTTATATATTGATGTTATGAGTTTCTATAAGTTAATGTTCTTGTTTATATTATATTAGATTTATCATATTAATATTATATTAGATCTACCATGTTAATTTTTTTTTAAAAAATAATATTGATTTTTAGAAGAAATAATATTGATCTTTATTAAAATAAATAATATTAGTTTCAGAATTTTTAAAAATAATATTACCTTTTAATATTCTTTTTCTTTTTTAAATTTAGTATTACAGTAAATTCTAATTTTTTAGTACAAATTTATATTTTCGTTGCATTTTAGATATTACTAGATTTTTTTAATATTAGAGTTTTTAGTTAAATAATTAGTGATGTATATTGTTGTTTTCTTTTTTTTAGAAAATGGTAGACAAGTGTTTGGGATTTATGTTGTTTACAAATGGTCATATGATTGATGGTGTTGATGGAGTTGAATATGATCAGCCAGCCTGTGGGGGTTTTAGCATAAATGTGAATAGTGGACTTGTTTTTGAAGAATTTGTTGAAATGGTTGGGCTGTCACTTGGTGTAGATATGAGATCAAACCACTTAGAAATAATATACAGACATCCTAATCTAACACCATTAGGATCTGTAAAGTATATGCCATTCCTCATTCATAATGAGCAAGTGATGAATCTGATGTTTCAATTGTAATGCCGCTCCCAAACCTAGTGCATTTATACGTTAATATGAGTAGGGTAGGCTTGGATGTAGACTTGAATGCACAATCGTTGAGTCAGTTTGAAGACTCGAATCAAGATATTCATCCTGATCCTGAATCAGTTGCACCAGCCTATGACGATGAAAATATGGTGGCTGGTAATCAATATAGGGATTTTAGAACAGAAACAGATGATGAATTCGAGGAGTTGGATTTCGATGATCGTGAACATGAAATGCTGTCAGATACATTCACTAATCTTGACACAAATATAATAGGTAGCGTTAGAGAACATGACTCAGTTGTAGCCTCGGTAATCGTTGACAATACCCAATTATATAAGGGTTTGATTTTTCAAAACAAAGAAATGTTACAACATTTGGTCAAGTGTTCTGCTATCAAGTGTCACGCACCATATGAGGTCGTGGAATCAACACCGAATATTTGGGCAATTCGGTGTAAGAAATGGGAGGATGGTTGCAAGTGGCGACTTCGTGCAGTGAAGAAAAAATCTCACAATTTGTTCGAGATTACTAAGTATGTTGACCAACATACATGTTTTTATTCAGAGCCAGCCAAACTCATGTGCAATTAGATTCTTCAATGATTGCACTGGAGTTTTGTGAAGCTGTGAGGGAAAAACCGTCCATCAGTGTGGCACAACTACAATCCGACATCAAAACAAAATGGGGATACCATGTTCCTTACCACAGGGTGTGGGAGGGTAAACGAAAGGCATTGGCCAGAGGGTTTGGTGATTGGGATGACTTATACAAACTGTTGTCCAGGTGGTTATATATGGTCAATCATACAAATCCCGGCACACGAGTGGAGTGGATGATTAAAGAGCACATCTACTGGAGGACATGCCATCCTTACTTCTGTATTTTGGGCATTTGGTCCTTGTATAGAAGCATTTAATAGGTGTTGGCCGATTATTCAAATAGACGGTACTCACTTGTATGGAAAATATCGAGGAAAGTTGCTAATTGCTACATCAGTTGATTCGAATGAGCATCTTCTTTCTCTTGCATTTGCCGTTATAGATGAGAAGTCCGCTGACACGTGGGGATGGTTTTAAAAACACCTTAGAGAAATTGTTATACATGAAGAGGTGTGTTTGATTTCGGATCGGCATGGTGGCATCATCTCGGCAGTGAACAATCCAGAAAATGGTTGGACAGGGCCAAAATATCACCACAGATTCTGCTTATGCCATATTGTAAGTAATTTTAATAAAAAATACAAGTTCAATACTTTAAAAAATTTTGTATATCGTGCTGGATGTCAGTTCCAAGTTCGCAAGTGTAATAAAGCAGTAGAAGACATCAAGCGAATAAATAGGAGTTGTATGAATTTTTTTGACAACGTTGGTATTGAGCAATGGACTCAAGTGCACGATGGAGGGTTTAGGTACGGGTGGATGACGACGAATCTATCAGAGTGCATCAATGGAGTCCTCAAAGGAGCTCGAATGTTGCCGATAAATGCTCTTGCTCAAATAACATTCTACAAGTGTGTAAATTATTTTGAGAAAAGAAGAGAAGAAATAAGAGCTGCCTTAGAGCGTCGAGATAAATACATCCGGTAATAATTTTCTTTTTAATAATCAACAATTTGTTCCAAATATTTTCATAATAATGTGTGAGTAAATATTCAGGTACGCACACTAAAAAAATCTCAAAATGGGCTGCAAGATCCAGTAAATATGAAGTCCAATCATATGATCGATATGAAGGTGTATTTCATGTGAAAACCAGACGTCACAGCCTCAATTCCAAAGGAGGAAATATTCAAATACTGAAGCTAAGTGATTTCGAACGGTACTATTCATGTAACAATTGGCAAGCATTTGGCATTCCATATTCACATGTTATGACAGTTTGCTCACGATTTAACATGAACTATGAAAATTTCATTGAGGACTACTATAAAATGTCGACATACGCTGTATGCTACTCTCCTCAATTTCAACCTGTACTGCATGAAGATTACTGGATCACACCTCCTAATATGCCTATTTTACATGCCGACCCGATGTTATTGAGAAAACCTAGTAGACCAAAGAGCTCACGATATCATAATGAGATGGACTGGACAGAACCAAGTTCTCAAGTAAGTTGCGGATTTTGTAATCAGTTATGTCATAATCGAAGGAAATGTCCTTCGTTACGAAGACAGGCACTAGACAGTTAGAAATTTTTTTCGTTAACATTTCTATCATGTAACCAATGTTTTAATAATAAAATTAATATTTTTATCATGTGCTCTCACTATATCACTCTCTCTCGCTTTTAAGTCCTAATTTATTTGTATGCTTTACACGATAAATATATAATTTGTTTTCTTCTAGATCATGGCTTTAAACCAAGACCGATTGATCCCGATATTTTATACGATCAATCTGTTCATCGATCAACAAATGTATGGCAAGATCGGACTACAGGCGAGATGTACTGTAGATGGCGTGAGGCGGTTGTTTATCGTACCATCCCACTCCATCGTCGCATACTACCACTTCTGCATGCATCATGCTTTTATGGGGTTGCCAGACTAGGATTCATTCAGTTAGACTGACACCTCATCACTGCACTTGTTGAGAGATGGAGGCCAGAGACCCATACATTTCATGTGCCTACTGGAGAAGTCACTATCACAATCCAAGACATAGAAATATTATTTGGGCTACCTGTCGATGGCAAGCCTGTTACCGGGGTAATGCATGACGACTGGCTGCATATTTGTCAGATGCTACTCGGTGTGACCCCACCTACAAATAAAATTAGGGGATCAAGGTTGAGTCTAACATGGCTGGGGACACAATTTCCAAGACTTGATGATGATGCAGATGAAGAATCTGTCACGAGATACGCAAGAGCATACATACTGCAGATGATGGGCAAAAGTCTGTTTTCTGATAAATCAAGTCACTTCGTGCACCTAATGTTCCTTCCACTTTTAGCCAATCTCCATGAGGCGGGACGGTATTCTTGGGGTGGAGCGTGTTTGGCATGGTTGTATAGACAGCTATGTAAGGCAACAAAACCTGATGTTCGTGAAATCACTGGGCTTTGATATTGCTACAAAAATGGGCTTGGAAACGATTTCCAACAATGACTCCACAACTTCGACATGTCAACGATCATCAATTAGTAGCACGAGCCCATAGTTCTCGGTATGTCATTTTAATTTAATTTAGCTAATATTTTTTATGACTAATATAGTTAATTTTAAACCTAAAATATTAATTTAATAATATAGGTGGAGAGACCAATTTTGTGTAACTAGGTCAGCTACACATGTAGTGAGTCAATATAGATATATGCTTGATCTGCTTCAACCTGACCAGATATGTGAATACTAAACCCAAATGAATTTTTTATACATATTTTTTTATATACTTGTATTTAATATTTTTAATGTAATATGTTCTGTTCCAGATTATTTGAGAGCCTTACAAAGCTGTTATGGACACTTTGCCCAATTTTTGTACGAGCGGTCAAGACATATGGCGGACGATGAACCCACTTATACGTTTTCACATTGGTGAGTGGCATCTTCCTGACAGGGTAATCTGACAGTTTGGTTTCAAACAGGATGTTCCATCAGAGTGCAATACTAAATCCCTACTACATGACATTGACCTGAGAACTGAGAACTGCAGATTGGTTTGAAAAAGTTGCACATTTGGTAGTGCGATGGCACTATCGTAGAAGGTTTATTGCAGTTGACATTTCACTTGGGCAATTCGATAGGGATGCAACTCAAGATTACATCCTTTGGTATAATAATATTACGAGATGCTACATTACTCGTCTGGGAGCGGCTTTGGGTCATTTGGTATATAATCAAATATTGTCTAATTATTTTTTATTCAAATTTTATTTGAAATATTATCTAATTGTTTTGTAATTGACAGAGATCGAGCAATAGTAGTCTTCGTGATGTTGCAAATGATCCAGATCAAATATTTACTATATGCAATAATAACGCAAGTTACATGGAGGAATTACACTACATGTACAATATACCTATTGCACCTCCACTAATTCCTAGGCATAGGGGACGTGCTCGAGCAGAAGAAGATGAGTTTGATGCGGTTGACCATAATGTGGAAGAATTGCCTCCTATGATGCAGATGCAAACACAGAGCCAGACTGGTTATGCTAGTCCGATGATGATGCAACCAGCCTTCGGTTCAGGATATTATGATTCAGAAGCCGGGCCATCGTCTTCAAACATGCATACACATAAACACGACGTCTATGAAGCGCTGCAAAGGTACCAGAGCAACCAAATCCCCTAGAGCAACCTAGAGTGCAAAGTCGACGACGCCAACCAACTCGAAATCGGCGACGTCCGCCTTGTGGGACACATTGAATTTTTTTATTATTACTAATTTTAGTAGAAAAAAACAATAAATTGTTGTATTAATATTAACACTTTAATTTTATATTGGTTAGTTAGTGATAAAATATATGTTTGTTATTATAACGGTTTTTAAAAGAATGTTAGTTAAAATAATATTATTAAAGTATAATTCTAAATAATTTATAAAACTATAATATTTTTAAAATTTTTTCGAAGTGGGGAGATGGAAGAAGTGGAAGGGGAAGGTGGGGGAAAAAACAATTAAATATATATATATATATATATATATATATATAATTTGGTCGAGGGTTCAACCCTTGACCAAGCACACAACTCCCCAAATATCAACTCCCAATAAAAACTACAATATTTCCATAAATATTTCAAAAACTATAATATTTTCCTAAATAATTTTTAAAACCACAATATACTTTTAAATTTTCCCATTACTTTGTATGAATTTGTTATTTTTTAAGAATGGAAAAAATTAAGCATTTTTTAGTGTTAAAAATTTTATTCCATTGGGCATACAATTGGAAATTAAGAAGAAAAAAAAATAAAAAATCAATTTGTTTAGAAAAATTGCACAAAATACTCAAACCCAACTCAACACTTCAAACACAAACTTTCTTACTCAACTCAATTCAACTCAACATCACAAACACAAACGTTTCAACTCAACCCAACTCTGCCTTAAACACAGGTAATCTAACTTCCCAAACAATCTAAGTCCCTACATAATTATTAGCAACTCAACTCAACTTTGCGCAAAAAATGTCCCCAAGTATTGAGCCCGATTCCCGTGGACTCCATCCGTGCATGTATTGAATTTGTGAGTGTATAATTGTATATCAATTTTTTTGAAAATATTTTTTATTAATAAAAAAGAAAAACTTTTGACTATCTTAAAATTAAGGCTGAGCGTTGGAGAAGCTTCTTTTTCTTATTATTTTTATTATTTTTCTTTTTTCTATTTCCATATGATTTAAACCGCTGTGCATCACATTACGCTGACATTTTTTTCCTTTTTCCTTAAGAAGTTAACGGATTTGGCTCGATTTTTACTCATATAAAAGTTTAGGGGTTGATTTTTAAAATTCAAAGTTAAAGGGTGAAATTGTAACCATTACTATATTTTAGGGGTAGTTTCTTGCAATTTGTCCTTAATTAAATATTTAAATCTCTATGTATGTTTTAAGACACAATAGCTTGGAGCAATTGAAATGGAAAAGGAGATAATAGAAACAGTGGAAGATATATAACAAAAGAATTGTAAATTGAATGTTTCTTTGAAAAGGGGAAAAAAGTCAAAGTCAACAAGAGATGAAAAAAGCAACTCCAGGAAAAGAGCTAAGACAATAACTAAGCAATCTCCCTCCCAAACAAAAAACCATTGGAAAGAAATTAGAATATTTACAACCACAAAATCCCAAAAGCAAAATGTCTAAGAAAAAATCTGGTAGGACTTGAATGAAAGAATAATCTGTCGAAGTCCACCAACGGGAGTAAGCACTGCTATCATTATTCCAATAGTGGCAGCCGTCTGTAAATTAATCATTCCAAATCATAAATAAATTATTAAACAATTAGTTAATGACATGTCGAATAATGATAGAAGTAGATATTAAGATAGTAATGGATATTTTTTTCAAGGACTAACTTACCCAAGATGCAATCCAATGGAAGCTCCATGGCTTGGGGCGTTTAATCACCAACCACATAATGCACGGTACCTTTATTAAAAAATTGTTAGCTATTTTCAAATTTTTTCCCCCTTAAGAAATTAAGATAAAAATAAATAAAAACTTACGAAATATGAGGTGGCAGCAAACACTAATCCACCGAAGAATCCAAGTAATCCTCCAAAGAATGGGATGCACATCCCCACAAATCCTACTAATGCTGTGCAATGCCAATATTCCAATCAATTTCTTATTTATAGACATATATTAGTTTTTCTCTAAAAAAAAAATAAAAAAAAAATGTTATAATTATTATTACTTACCAACATAACTGCTACGAGCAACTAGTCGCAGTGTTCGGCTTGGCTTGAACTCATACTTTTGAACTAGAGCTGATTCTATGGTATCGAACACCGGCATTGCAAAGACCTATTGATGTGACTTTATGCAATCAAATAGACGACACCTCTTTTTTTATAAAAAAGAAAAAAAAATTATTATTTATTTATTTATTTTTATTTTTTATTATTTATTTTTTTTGATATGTAAGGAAAATGGGATTGAAGACTTACCTGATAGCTTCCAATGACGTGGAGAAAGACCATGAAGTTGGCAGCAGCAATGAGCCAATTAGGCTTCTCGAGGGAAACAAGAACATCGTCCTCTACAGAGATTCCGAAGGCCCAATATCCGGATACAGAAACAGAGATGTAGCAGCAAGCAACAATGATGTAAGCTACCAAAACCCCGCGCCACATTGGGATCTTGGAGGGTGTGTCTTGGGTTGAGGGAATGGTGGCTTGTATTTCTAGAGCCACGCTGTGACCCGCAAAGGCAAACGCTATCGTCCCAATTCCATTCAAAGCATCAAAGGTCCGACCTGCAGTGGTGTGGGATCGTACACCATAGGTAACATGGTGGATGTGGTGCTCAGCTGTTCCTTTAATGAAGGAAGCAACGCAAGCCACCATGGAGTATGCGAAGGACATGATTGCAGCAAGAAGAGAGACTCCTTTAAGGGAGTTGAAATTAGGGCTTTGGGACATTACTAGTTGGAAAACAGTGAAGAAGAGGATGAAATAGGTTTGTCTGATTTCATTGAACACTTGGGGAAACATAAGGTCGCATGATTTCTTCAATGACTTGCCGCCTGTCACTGTGTAAACAATGGTGGAAGCGACTTGAACTGTGAGTTGAAGGGGCATTATGGTCCAATAACCAAGCCTTGGCCCGAACGCGTACATTCCAAGCTCATGGTAACGGTCAAAACGCCGCCCGGGAGCCGCCTCGTGCAACTCCACCAATTGCCACAGCGAGTAGAACGTGATTATCCACGACATCACAATGGCTACCACTCCAGGGGCCCTATATATAATTGTAACTTTATTTATATTTATATTTTATGTGTACACCAAATTAAAAACAAAAAAACAAAAAAACAAAAAAAGAAAGAAAAAACACTTCCAACTTCAATCAACTTCATAATTTGTAATACTATTGTTCTTCCAAAACTCGTAATTAATATTTTCTTGTGATCTTTTGAATAAATAAAATTAAAAAAAAAAAACGTTTCAAAAAATGGAGACTTGAAATAATGTGGTGATGATTTAGAACGCAAATTTGAATTGTCAGACCATTTTACTTAGGTCACCACTATTCATCGTTACAGGTCTCAAATTTCATCCAAGATTATTCTAAAATGATTTATACTCCTAATATAGCCTTGAAACATTTATAAAAGTCCAAAAATAATAATATTGTAACTATAAAATTGTATTTTAAAGAAATGACAAAATGATTAGGCTAAATTATAAAAAATGTCCTTGTCAAAAATGCTTTAAATTTTCAAAAGTTTCAAAATGCCTTTACTCTTTCAAAAAGAGTAAAAAAAAATACCTTTATCATTAATTTTACATGTAAACTGTTAATTTTATTTAAAAAATATCCTTAAACTAAAAAAAAAAACCTTAAACTTAAAGAATAAATGTTCAAAAATAATTTGTTCCAAAATTAATGGTAAAGTATTTTTTAACTCATCCAGAAAGTTAAAGTATTTTCATTGTAAAGTTGAGTGTAGTAATTATAGGAAAAAATGTGGGTAAAGAAAAGGAAATAAATAAACCATCCAAGCTGAGAGAGCGCAAAGGGGAGGCCGAGAACGCCGGCACCGACCATGGCGGTGACGTTGTGAAAAGCGGAGTACCACCATTTGGCTTTCCTGGAGGCGGTGATAGGCAGCCAGTTGCTAAGCTGGGCTTGGGGCTTGTCTTCTTCAGGCGGGGTCGGTGTCGTCGTCATCGTCGTCGTTGCTGTTGCCGTAGTTGTCAAATCGGCCGGCTCGACATTTTCAGCACGAACCTCGTTGTTGATCTCCAGTTCCATTTTGAAGCTAAGGTAAGAATAATGGTCGTAGTTGAATTGTGATTATGGAAGACTTGAGGCACGTGGGTTTATATATACATAAATGTATTTAATTAACGTGTAGCGGGTAGCGAGAGACAGGAGTGAAAGTGGATAAAGCATTGATTTGGTGATCCTAGAATCATGTTGGTTTTTTGAACAATTCCTCATTTTTGACAACCTTAAATCTGTATGTATAATCACATGTTTCAGATCCTAATGCGAAGCCTTTGGGAACTCAGATAAGAATAATTGTCTCTTTTCTTTTCCCTTGGTCCTTCAAACTTTTCTTCACCATGTATTCATTTTCCTCATCTCCCTCACGTTTTTTTTTTTTTTTTTCTTTTTTCATGACATATCATTTTATTAAAATCAATCATTTGTCTCCTAATGTTTCTCTTTTCTTTCAATCCTAATGTTTTGCCTCATTATATGATATACATAAGATGCATACATAGATGAGGGCCGACTTAAGGGAGCCCAAATTTTATTAATTTGAGTTCTAACTTTCAATGTTTTGTCATTTTTATGATCTAGTGGTTTGGCCTAAAATAATTTGAATTTTGGTAGAACATGGATTCTTCTAATCTTTTGAAGCCAAGAATTAACAACCACGTTAATTTGATCTTACCAAACTGTTTGTTAACTAAGTAACGAATTTAGGTTGTGAATGTGTCATTTTGTGATATTTGATATGTTGCAAAGTATGTGTAAGTTAGGTTGTTTTTCTAAGATCTTGTGTTTTTCATAATTTATGTTACCCTATATGTTAATTAGTGAAAGCACGTTTAGGTTAAATAAGTGACCATTTCTTTTGTATTTTATTTTATTTTATTTCATCTTTTTAGAGAAACCATTTCTTGTGCATTGGTATTACTTATATTATTATACTACATACAATCAAGTTAGTAGTCTTATGTCTCATTAGACTTTAGTAAGTATCTCCCATGTTTGGAAGAATACTCAAATGAAGATCTTAATTGGGGGAGGGGGGAGGAACTAAGAATTTGCTGAACCTCCAGTTTCCACTCTGTTGGATTCTGTCTTGAGCAATTTTGCTGATCAGGCCCCACAAAATAAATTGTCTAAGCTTGCCAGCAGCTTGTACCCTATGTCATATATACTCCACCTCAGATTACCCTATTGAACTTAGGATGTGATACAACAACAATATAATAGATCCCGAGTCTGCAATAGAATCTATGTCAAAACTTCCTTTATCTTCAAATTTAACTTCTTTCATATTAGGGAGTTTGTTTTTACACTTTCATTGCCTTATTTATTACAGACAAAACTTGAACAATACGTTACATACAAGGTGTCTCAGCAGATGTTACATGACAGACATAAAATTTTGCGTAATATTATTTTTCCTTATATGTCAAGATTTTTATGCAGATTTCGTGGTTTGTGGTTTTGTTCACCTTTTTGGCCTTACAATATTTTACAATTTCTATTTTATCCCTATTATACATCTTCCGTTAAATTATAAATATTTGTATAAATTAATTAATATTCTTGAACTTTTACTTAAAAATTGGAATAAAGATTTCAAAACAATTAAGGAAATTGAGATTTCTACATTCAAAAGAAATGATTAGTTTTCAAATTAAAATTTAAATGTATTGTATTGGTTGTTTAAAATATTAAATCTAGTTTTAATTTTTAAAATTATACTGTAATAAACTTTTCCATAAATTTGAAGATCAAAACAAACTTCAAATAATATTTAGTTATAACAAAACGATCTTTAAACAAAACCTAAACATCTTTTAGCTACTTTGAATTAAAACTAAAAGTTTTTATGAGTTATAGAGGAGGATATTTGTCTTACTATTTAATTCTTAACTTTTGTTTAATATATATAAATTTCTCTTTTGTCATTCTCTTCAAATAGTCGCGACTATTCAAATGGGTACTATACAATATATAATAATTTGTTTATGAAAAAATGATAATATAAAAATATGAAAATAAAAACTATTGCACCTTCTACCTCTTAATAGTTTATGGTAACGAAAACATAAAAAGTAATGACTTATTTTTTATTAGGTAAAAATTACTATTTTTTAATTTCTCTTAATAAAGACCACAATATTTTACGTGCATAAGCATGTATTTCTTGACTAGTATTGAATGAGAAATTTCGGCCAATCAAATCTCGCCACATCATCACAACAAAAGTCTAAACACATTGTGGAAATTACAAAATTGGATCGACCTGAGTAATTAAAGTCGTCTGGGTTCAAAGTCCAACACAATTCAAGTCTATTGTGGAATTTTGGGCCAAAGAAGATATTGAGCACAAGTCCAAACCGAAAAGCAACTAAGCCCAAGCCTATTTAAGGTCCATGGTGAACCTCTATAAATAGAGCTCTTACCTCTCCATTTTGGGGGGTGGGAAGCATGGATAGCGGAGTGCTGAAGCTTTGAAGCTATGAGGACAAAGCTTTGAACATTTCAAGACTTTGAAGTTTTGATTGACCTCAAGATTACAACTTACTAGGGATTGAAAGCATTGACAACAGAGTCCTAAAGCTCTGAAGCTCCAAAGACGAAATCCTGAAGATTCCAAGACTCTAAAGTTATAATCAAACTATGAAGAATGAAGCTCTAAAAATTTGAAGATCCAAAGGCTGAAGCTCTAAAGATCTGAAGAACACAATTCCCTCGAGCTCTAAAGATCTGAAGAATACAAGCTTTGAAGATTGAATTTCTGAAGAATACAAAACACTTGAAGTTTTGAAGATCAAAAGACCAAAACTCTGAAAAGTGTAACTCTCTTAAAGATTTAAAGACTAAAGCTCAAAGGACTTCTAAAAGATCAGAAGACTTTCTCTGAAACTTTTGAAGTCAGAAACTCCAAAGTTCGATCAACAAGCCTAAAGGTCGATCACCTAAGAAGATCATCAAGCCCAAAGGCCGATCATCACCCAAGAATATCCTCAAGCCCAAAGGTCGATCACCCAATAAGATCATCAAGCCTAGAGGCTGATCACCACCTAAGAAGATCAACAAGTCGAAAGGCTGATAAGCACTTGAAAAGTGCTTTCTATTCTCTCATATTAAGGGAGTTTATATTAGATTTCACTTGTTTGCTAGTGGTTTTCAGGTTAAAATGAGAAAAATTAGAAGAAAAGACTAAAAGATCAAAACCGAGCAAGATTACCACGAAAAAAGAGCTGAAAAACTCAAAATGGCACAAATTGGGGCAGTGCCGCGGCGCTAAAACCCGAAAGCAAACTTTTCTGAACGTAGCCCTAGCGCCGCGACGCTCTCCAACAGCGTCGCGGCGCCATTCCAAAATCTTCAATAGTGCCGCGGCGCTATAGACCAGTGTCGCGGCGCCAGTTTTCCTTAAATTAAAATGTGTTATTTTTTTGTAAGTTTTTGGGCGGCCAAACTCAATAAATTTGAGGGTTTCCAACAGCCCAAATCAAAAAAAAAAAAAAAATCAAATCAAATCAAGGAAGTTACAGACCTAAAGAGGCACAAAAATGAGAGAATTGAGTGAGAGTTCAAAGAGTGAGTTAGTTGCAAGGAAGAGGAAAAGAATTCGAGATAGTCGTGGTGCCTTTCAAATTCCGACGTGAGAGCCAAGGAGATCGTGACGGTGCTACCTCAATCAAGAGCCTCTTTTCAGTAGAGTTTTCCTTCTTTACACTCTTTCTTTGTTTATTTTGCTTAAACATGTTGCTTCAAGCTATGAGTGGCTAAACTTTTTAGTTTTAGGGTTTTGATGAATTGTTTATGAATTTATGTTGATCTTGTAGACTTTCATGGTTTTGTTGGAATGATTATGTTTTTCATTGTTATTGTGTTTAATTCTTGTTGATTGGCCATCTTCACATGTTAGGTTAGATGTATGATTGAGAGATTGTATGCTTAACTTGATCTATAACAATGAATTGTTGTTAATCTATCACGAGAGTAGTTAGGTTGACAATAAAAGTTGCTAAAGACTATTTCTAATGCCATGTAATTTTGTATTGGTTTTAGGAGATTAATAATCAATCGAGTTGCATGAGAAAGGGTTGTTTTTGAGAGAAAATAACTTGGAATTAAGTTTCTAGACTTAAGCATATGAATGACAATAAAATCCATGAAATCTATAATATTGCATGATGAAATAAACAAGGATTCATTACCATAGAACTCTCTTTGACTCTTATGTTTCTCACTTTAATACTTTCCTTATTTGATTTGTATTTTCCATAACTCATAATATTCAATTTCAATCCTCAAATAAAATTGATTCAACTCTAGAATAGCTAAGTCTTAAACCTTCACAATTGGATCTTCAGTGGAACGATATTCAGACTTCACCGTCTTATATTATAACTTGACCCATACACTTGCGATTAACACTTAAAGTGCGCATCAAAGGCCGATCATCATCCAAGAAGATTATAAAGCCCATAGGCGGATCATCAACGATCAACAAATCTAAGGATTAAAGTTTACTTTTTTTAGAGGAAGAATTAAAAGATCAAATATTAGAGATTGTACTCACATCAATAAAATTAATACAAATACGAAGTTCAAATTCTACGAATTAAATTTCTCCGAAAATCTCGTCGAACAACTAGTACACTTCAGTGTTTGATAAATGTACTATAAGGTGTTATGCGACACGTGGTCTGACAAGTGGTAGATGTGGGATAACTAGCTCAGTTTGAAACTTAAGAACAACTTGGTGGAAAAAATAAAAAGGAAAGAATAAGCTAAATAGCTCAATGAGTGGTGAGTTCTTTAATAAAATAATTATAAAAAAAAACTCTCTCATAATTGATAGAAGTTCAAAGTTTGTTAACATTTAAGACAAAGATAACTTTAGAAAATCCATAGAAATAACCCTTAACATAAACCTGAGAAAACCATCACTAAACATGTACCCCAAGCTTAGTTATATTGGCAAAGAGTTGATGCCAATACACATATTAAACTAATCATTTTCCATACGCATGGATGTAGGACTACAATTACACCACTAAAACACATTATCATGATTTATCAGATAACATAACCATATGATTTACACCTTAGAAACATATTCACAAGGTATAGTAGGAAATCACCATATCATTTACACCATGGAAACATATTCGGGAGTTGTATCGAAAAATTCATCTTATAACACATCTACACACCATGGAAACACATTCATGAGGCGTATCGATAATCACTTGAGTACAAGATCCAATGGATTGAGAATCTCTTTATCATACATAAAACATGCTAATGCAGCAGAAAAATATATTTAAGCCAAACTCATGGCCAAACAAAGAAAATCTATCCCTAAAGAGAGAAACTCTGGGGAGAACTAAAGTTCTATATTCAAAATGATATTTAAAAGCTTCAAACAAACCCTAAAGTGGCTATTTATAGCCTTACAAAAAATTTTAACAATTAACTATTTGATTCTAAAATACCAATTTAATACTAATTAATCTAAATTAACAACTAATTGAAATAGTTAATAAAGTATACTAATTACCTTATAATTCTCCTCATCATTCACCCCGACTTAAAAAAAGGACCTCGTCCGCGAGTTTGAGGTGATAAAGTGAAGTGTCCTTCTCTCGAATCTTTGATTGTGGTAGACGCCAATTGAGAAAATTTTAGCGCAAAATTTCTCAAATCCAAAATGGGATTAAAATCAAGCCATAAGAAAAATGATGCTCCATGAAAATGGACCTTAGAGTTTTGTCCTTTGGAAATATAGTGAACCTTCTTATTTGAGAAGCGCAAAAATGATGTCGCCAAGATGTTAGAAGGTGTTTCACGCACAAGTTTGAAATCTTAAGTCTGACGGTTAGGCTTGAAAGTTTAGGTAGCCTAGGTTTAAGAAAACTATGTTTGGAGTGCAGGTTTTAGAAGTCAAGATTTAAGAAACTTGTGTTTGGAGTGCTCGCTTAGGTAGCTTGAGAAACTAGGGAATGAAATGCAAATTTATAAATCTTGAGTTTGTGAAATATTTTATTGTATTTAATTACGGGTTAGATTTTGTATTCCTTTATTTTTTCTCATCTTAATTATTTTAATATAGTTAAATTTAAAATAATTTGAAAAATTTAGAAGAATATATATATTTTTAATTTTGAAAAAAACAATTTTAACTAAAATTATAATTTTATTTAATTTATTGTTTTAATAATTTAATATTTTAATTTTTCCTAGACTTCTATCACTTTGTCTAATTTGAAAAGGATCGATTTTTGTACCATAATATGCTAACTTAAAATTGAAATAAATTGGTGTTCTTAATATTAAATTCAATTATTGAAAAACTATAATTTTTTTCTCAAATTACATTTAAGAAATAAAAAAAATAAAAAATTTTGATTTTTAATTTTTATTTGGCTTAAGTTGTTTTTAGCATTTTAAACCTTTATGTTTAAAAAATGATTCTAAGTTTTCGAGTTAGTTAAATTGACCAATAGAAAAAAATGAAAATGTTATTAAATTAAATTAGGGTTTTTTTTACATATATAGGTTATAGCTTGAATAAAGGTTTGTTTTCAAATATTGCAAAATGAGCAAAACTATTTACAAATATAGAAGAAATTCACTGTCTATCAGAACCGTAGGCCCGACCTGCTGACCTTAAAGACACGAGCTCTACCATTTGTAAAGTAGAAGCAGCTAAGCATATGCTAGAATTAGAATCATGCATAATGAAGCGCTTGTCTTACTTATCTAAAACATACAAAAACCCTGCTACAAATGAGCGGCATATGAACAGAACGAGACCCTTTGAAAGACGAGACCCAGATTGGGGATAAAAAAGCCCTTTCTTTACGCACTATTCAATTAATGATTAGAAGATTTTTGATATTCTGTAGGTGTAGACTTGGCGTTGGCCTAGGCTTCTTTATACATTGGATTTGGTACGAGAGTCTATGCTGTAGGAACAAGCTTAGGCCCCATAGCTTAAGGTGGATTGGACCTTACATACTTGTAACACAGAAAAACGCAAAATTGGAAAATAAATCATCAACTTCAAATGCCTCATGCCCCAGATCATAGGTATTCTTATTGTAGTGATAGACCCCACATTAGCTTGGCTACTAGAATCATTTATCCCCTTCTATTCTAGCTTTAAATTTGGCTTAAGCTTTAGATTCTTAAGACTAGGGGAAATAGGAGCTTTTGGTTTGGATGCTTTGGTGGTTTCGGATGAAACAGAAAGATCTTACTCCTCAGTGGATGATTCGGCATCCTCATGTGCTTATGTGTATGCTTTTTTTGTTTAGAAAATGAAAATCGAATCCTATTTCTATGCTTTTCGAAACTCGGTTTTAGGCTTTAACCTTCCCCTTAGGACCAAGCAAGGGCTAACATTAGCGAATGCTTATAATGTCCTTACTTTCTCGATATCAGTAATTAAGGATCTCTCATCCTTCTGGTAGGTGCAAGCAAGAAAATGAATATCAACATGTATAAATTCCGTGAGCTGCGATTGAACTAAACGTTCCAAGTGCATCCAGTAGGAATCAAACCTACAAATTTTCCCTTTATTAGGTTGGTATAGGTTGGGTGCTTTAACCATTCAGCCATGGATGTAAAGAGAGTCAGCGAGTGAACTAGGTTTTGGTATTCCTTCTCAAGCTTTTATTTCTTCCGTCAAAGGAGATTAGGGAAAAGAGAGAATAGGAAGACGTGTTTCCAAAACAAACACGATACAAGTTGAGAAGGGGAAGTTAGCAAAGTTAGAGAATATTGGAATGGGCATAGATGTATTTGTAGGGAATTGAATCCCAGCGGAAGGATGTGATAACATTCTTTGATTTATTGAAATAATTAAAAATACAAAAAATAAAGAAAAAGGTTAAGCATCATAGCTTTGCCAATCTATAATTCTCGAACCGAGAATCTTTTCCTTGTTTGTGGGAACCACTTTTTTGAAAGTATCATACCTTTGTCAATCTAAATCATCCTCGCTATGACTTTGGCAAGGATCTGGTTTGTAGAAACCGCTTCTTTGCAAGAATGGGAAGAAAATTTTTCTTAGAATTTTTCTAACAAAATTGGGAGAATTAGTAGAGGAAGATTTTTAGAGTAATCGTAGAGATTATTCTTTTTTAGAGTGTGTTCTATGAAGGCTCCCAAGAGCCCTATTTATAGAACTCTATGGGTTACTCTTAATCCTATTAAGATAACCTCTCTACAGAGATTTTAAATCAAATATTTAATCATATCCAATATTAATGAATATCTACCTAAATAATATATCATATTAAATGGTTTAAAATATTTAGATCTTATTTAAATATTTATTTTTTTCATAATCTTTTTGGATCTCATCCAAATTAAATAATTTAATTATTTAAATCCAATTTAAATTAATTAATTAATTCTCCCTCTATTTATTTATATGGATTTTATCCAAATAAATAATTAATTATTTGAATTATATTCAAATAAATTAATTCTCCATATTATAAAGTTATAATTTGAATCACATTCAAAAAGATTTATATTAAATCATATAATTAATTGTATCCACTACAATTAATATTTTCCCTCATAAATTTAAACGTTCCAAATTTTTCTTTCAACATAGTTGATTCTTGTTGGTCCGTAGTGAGCTAGCAAGTGGATCTCATGGACCCACAGATTAGAAGCTCCAACGACATGAGATTAATCGGCTAAACTCATTAACCACATTAATCAATATTCATTAACTATGGGTACACTCCACTAAAAACCCACAGCTGCACTCTTCTCACTGTAGATATATTTATGTGTCCATGGATATAGACCAATAATAGCAAATTAGTCCTTCATAAGTGTTCTTAACACCAGCTGGGTCAAATTACCATTTTACCTCTAGGTTACTTCTAAATCCTTAAGTATCAGTGTTCCTCTAATGAACAACCTGTTTATGGTCCAACCATTAAATAAAAACCCCTTTCGGGCCAATGAGAGGGTAGGACTTTTTGTTCAAGTCCTAGAGACACCAGTTAAGGGAACACTTATCTACTTACCCTAAAAATGAGAATGAGTGAATTCCATCTTGTATAATTATGTCCTTAGCTCCCCACTCGGTCTTGTCCCCAAGATGGTAGGCATATTGAGTCGACAAACGACCACTCTCATCCATACAAATCAAAGGATAATCCCTCGTGCACAGGAGTTCATAATATACTCAGGATTAAGACTAAGTTGCGTAGGTCATTCTATTGAAATAGAAACCTAACTAGTTAACAGAGTTACATCTAGTGATTGCATAGGATACCCCCACTCGCATGTCACCTACACGAATGCGTTAGATCATTGTGTTTATATCAAATACAAAATGGGTCGTATCCATAGTGTCACTAGGATAAGGTACCCAACCTTATCCCTATACTATAGACCCTTTAGACTGTATATTGAACATTGATCTCCATATGTTCCCATATATAGTTCAAGACTCATAAAATAGCCTAGGATATTACTTTATTGGATTTAGGGTCATTAAGACAAAACAAACAAAAACAACAATAACGTTTATTGAGTGACACATCAATAACTCTTTATTAATGATTTAATTACAGTCAAATTATTACATTTACAATCTACGAGTTTTAGGGCATAGCGCCTAACAGTATTGATGTACTAGATCTGTTAATTCTCCTAGGGTGATGCAATGTATTCCACCAGTTGACTAAAAACTTGATTATTGTTATATTGATCGATCCAACACGAATTGAAATAGAAGTTGGTTAAGCATCCAAATCAAAATCTAATTAGCACCTACGATTAAGGGGAATGGAATGTCCGCCATAGGGTGAGATGATCTTCTAATACGAGGACGAATAACTAGTCAAGCCATGAAACTTTTGTTGGGTTGTATATCCTAAAAACTCGTAGTTTTTGTAAATAAATGAATTTTAGTACATATGAAGTTATTCAAATGAATTAATTATTTATTAACTCAAAATCCAATTAAACTACGAACCCTTGGCTATTATCATGAGTTCTTGGACTTTATGTGGAGACATAAACAGGATCAAGTTTGAGTAAGTAGCCTAAATAAGTCTATAGTAGATGGATCAGGTTGGGTATCTCTTCTTAGAGACACTATTGAATACAGCCCGCTTCATGATTGTTACAAATGTTGTAAGGTATCATAAATAAAGTAATCCTGATTTGTTCATGTAGAGACATGTGAGCGGGGGTATTCTACATAATAAGATTGTGTAAGACTGACCCTGAAATAATCACTGTTACATATTAACACCGTTTACGATCAACACTGATTAACTTCACTTATCGATGACCTAGATAACTTGATCTGAATCTTGAGCTATCTATGAACTCCTGTTTATTCAGAATTATCCCTTGATCTGCATAGGTGAGAGTAAGTTCAATAGCGCTGCTCAACATTCCTCCCGTTTCAGGGATAAGACCGAGTAGATAACTGAGGACATAGAATATGCAAGACGGAATTAACTCCTACCCAACTTAGGGATAGTAGAGAGGTTGTTCTCTTAAGTATTGTTCCCAGGACTTGAACAAGGGGCCCCATCCTCTCACTAGCCTGAGATGGAATGGATTTAGTGATTAGATCTTAAATCAATTGTTCATTAGAGGGACAGTGGTACTTAAGGAGAAAAGATGTAACTCAGAGGTAAATCAGTTTTTGACCTAGCTGAAGTTATTGAACGACCTGTGGAGGATTGACTTATCGATGACTGTTATATCAAATGGACACAAATATATCTATAGTGAGGAGAGTGCAACTACGGGCTTTAGTGGAGTGTCCTGTTAGTTAACGAATGTTGGTTAACTAGGTTAGAGAGTTTGGCGGTTAATCTTGAATCGTTGGAGCTCATGGTCTATAGTTCCATTAGGTCCCTCTACTAGCTCATAAATGGACTAAAATCTTAGATAATGTGGTGAATAAGTTTGAACCGTTCAAATCTTGGCTTAAGGAATGAAAGTCAAATATATACAATATATCGACGTTTAATTACGAATTAAACGTACAAATAGAGTTAATTATAATATTTAAATATGATTTAAATATTAATTATATGAATAGGGATTCATGTCGGTTTTTAGAAAAATCGGGACAAGTAGAAAAAATAATGTTATTTTATAATTTAATATTAAAATAATAATTAATTAATTAATTATTAAAATATTTTTTTATTTATTTAATTATTTAATTATTTTTTGAAATTAAAAATCAATTTTAATTCAATTTTTTGGAAATTCATTGAAAATTGATTTTAAAATTGATTTTTGAAGATTGGATTTTCCCACTAAGTTAGGAGCTTTGTTGGCTTCTTCACAATTAACCAACAAATTAACCATTTTATATTGTTAAATTTTGATGCAATTGGATTGCATGTTATTCTTTAAAAAATAGAGATGATTTTGACATAAAAATGGTTAAAAATTTTGTGAAATTAAAGGGTTAATTTTGCAAAATTCCATCCATTGTTCATCTTCTTCCCAACCTTCATTCCTTCTCAAATTCACCATAAATTTGGATCCCACCATCCAATCTAAGCCTAGAGAATAGTAGAGAAAACTCTTGTGGTGGTCTACAACCAAGTGATGCTGAAATTCATCAAGAACTGAAGGAGAATTTGGAGCTTCAAGGGTAAGTGTTCTTGAAACTTTGGTTTTTCTTTTTAATTGCATGTTTAATCCTCTAAATTTGAGCATCTTAAAGTGAAAATTAATCAAATTAACTTCTACTGCATGCTCATTTATCCATCAACTTTTGCATTTTGATCAACACGGTTGTACTGTAAGTGGACTGGATTTATGTGTTTAAATTCATTACGACCAAAGTAGTGGCTACTTCAACCAAAAAAAAAAAAAGAAACGTGACCCCTTTTCAAACTAAGAGAAGTACCTCACCTCACTTACAAAGAAGTAGTTAGAGCTAGGCTCCAAACTATGAGAGTTTGCTTTTCTTTCATTTTCTAAGAGCGGTTTGACCCCTTATTTGATCAAACCGCTCCTGGTCTTCGAACTAGACATTAATGGTTGACTTCATTAGTATCTTTTCGGTATGTGTTTTGAACACCTTCATTTTTAGCGTCTCATCTTCTCTAGAGAAGCGAAACTCGAACATCTCGAGCAGGTGGTCCAACTAAATAACTTTTTCTTTTCCGTTACTTCCATGGACGTGCCTCGTCGCACGGTTGCACCCGTACTATTGAAATGGTTTGTCAGTTGAGACTACTATTGAAATGGTTTGACAGTAAAAATTTTCTATATTTGTAAATAGCTTGATATTTTTTCTTTTTATAATTGAAGGAATTGAATTCCTCAGTGGAAGCGAGTGATCGCCGTGTGCCAATAAGTTTCTTTTGGAAAAGCTTAAAAGAGAGAAAACAAAACGAAACTGGATAGACTCTAAATTTTATATGCTTTAAGAAGAGCTTTAAGGGAGAAAAGAAGTCAACCTTTGAAAGACTGTCTTCTTGGTATTTTTTTTTTCTTCGCTAAACTCATTAACACCGAATTTCTTCCTCAAACTCAACGTACAAAGAACACAAAGGACACCGCCAATTTGATTTTCCTTGCTAATCCCCGGATAAGAACCGAAAGAGGTGGGGGCTCTTCAATTTTGGTAAGGGAAGGAATTCTAGGGAGAGTTATTGGGGACGATGATTATGTAGAGAGCTTTTTGTGAAAATCCAAAAGAAAAAATGCAGTATCTCTTCTATGCCTCAATAATCCTCTAAAGGAGTGAGGAGTTATTCAATAGTATTAAATATAATTAAATAAAAACTAAATTAAATAATACTAATATTAAAATATATATTAAATCATATTTAATATATAATTAATTAAATATAATTAATTAATTAACAAATTAAATATCACATATTTATTGTCATTCTCTCAGATAACCTATAGTTTTAATATGACTTTTATTCATGTTAATTTTAACCTATAGCTTTATATAAATCTCATTCATATAATTAATATTGAATCTTATTAAATATTTATCTCTCTCATATAATAAAGTATAATTTTGAATCTCATTCAAATTTAACTTTATATTATAATGTATCTATATACATTATATTAATTGTATCTTATACAATTAATCCCTTATTTAATTTGAATAATTCAAATTAATCCAAAATTAATTGATTCTTATTTAACCCTTAATGAGCTAGCAAGGGAGCCTTATGGACCTATAGATTAAAAGTTCAAATGATATGAGATTAATTAATTAAACTCTTTAATTAATTTAATCAATATTCATTAACTATAGATCACTCCACTAAAGGTCTACAACTGCACTTTTCGCACTATAGATATATTTCTGTGTCCATGGATATAACCAATCAACAGTAAGTCGACCCTTCACAAACTTTTCATAACTATAGTTGGATCAAATTATTATTTTACCCCTGTAGTTACATCTAACTCCTTAAGTACTACTAATCCCTTTAATGAACAAACAGTTTTATAGTCTAACAATAAACTAACCCCTCTCTGGCGAGGGTGAGGCCTCATTATTCAAGACCCAGAATCAGTCCTTAAGGGAGCACTTTATCTACTTACCCTAAAGACGAGAAGGACTGAATTCCATCTTGTGAAGATATGTTACTAGCTCCTTACTTGGACAAATCCCCAAAATGGAGGTTTGTTGAGTCGGCGATCAGGTCACTCTCACTCATACAGATCAAAGGATTGTCCTCATAAACAGAAGTTCATAACTTACTCGGGATTAAGGTCGAGTGACCTATGGTCATCCTATGAAAAACGAATTTCTTCAATTAACAACTTTATAAAGAGAAATTAAACATTCTGCGATCCAGTCTTATACAAACTTGTATAGGATACCCCTACTCACATGTCGCCACATGAACGATTAGGATCACATCGTTTGTAACACTTTACAACTCTTGTAACAATTACAAAGTGGGTCGTATTTGTAATGTCACAAGGATAAGGCACCCAACCTTATCCCTATACTACAAACCTTTTTGATTATTACTTAAACATGATTCAACCTTATATGTTAACCACAAACATGTTTAAGTTTACATAACCACAAATATTAGTTTATTGAATTGAGTTAATGCAAAAAGACTCTTAGGTTCTCATAGTTTGTAAAGTTGTAAATCCAAATAATCTATTCAATAAAATGTTATTTTATTGAATAGATAATTTGTATTTACGACTTTACAAACTACAAGAACCCAGGAGATGTAGGACATGAGGCCCAACAACAATAATTTCCCCTAAATAAATATACCTACTTATACAATTGCAGTCTAATAACCTATTTGGAATGACTTAGAAAAAGAGTATTTTAAAAAAATTCATTTTTATTTAAACACTTATTGATAGCAGTGAAAATGTGTTATCTTGCTCTGCTTAGTTCAGGAATGTTCTTGTGTTTTACATGTTTAATTGATTGTTTTATAAGTTTTGAGCACCTAATAGGTAGAGCGGGACATTAACGATGAAATGGAGCTAAAACGGGCCAAAATAGAGCTTAATTGCATCAATCGAGAGAGAGAAGGCCAAAAATTACCATTCTGCCTTTACAAGGCGCCCTGTGGCACTGAGCACGGTGCTGTTCACATAATTAGATGATCTTGAGAAAAATGTACAACGTCACGACATTGCTTTGAACACCGTAGCGCTCTAAAGTTTTCACGTGTGTTGTTGCTCCGACTAGGTTATAAAAGAAAACTTGTGTTTTAGGTGAGATCATTATGCCACTAGCCGACTGCCACCCGATAGCTTTCCACCCGATAGCTTTCCTCTTTTCTTCGTCTTTTTGCTAATTTACCGAAACTCTATCCCATCGACTGGCATGTCGACGATGGGCTAAGGTAATGTTCTCTAGCTCAAGTTTTAGGAATTTTCTTCTACTTTGTTGTACTTGAGTCTTTGAACCAAATGTTATTGTATGCATGGATTCAATTTTGAGTTTTATTATGATCATTTTATTGGACACTTGTGAATACTATGGTCATTGCTTTAGATTGATATGCAATTTGTGACTTTTGGTTGTATGTTGATCCATAGGAAGTGAGGTTATATTAGCTTGCAAATCTAAGAAGATAAGTATTGTTCTAATCGACCTACGATTGAATCAAAAGAATATTTAATCTTGGTCTTTCGAATTGAATATTCTACCTAATTTTTCATAGAACTTAATGCAATTAGGACGAATTTGAATTTGCATGTCTTTCATTAAATCAATTTGTGCTAATTAGACATTTAGGACAATTTAACTAGCTTTTCCAATTAAATTGATTAGGTTCAACCAACACTAAGTTCGGTGATGATGATTCGATGATTAAGCATATTAAATGAAGAAAATTTCGTAATAACCCAAGCTAGGCATTTTTCTGATTCGATGTTTATTTTATGCTATATATTTTTCTTGCAACAAGCAACTTCGAAACTCCCCCCCCCTCCCCGATTTCGATTACCTTGAACTGTTAGCTACTTGATTGAGAAATTCTGGTGCTCCCTGTGTTCGATCTATTCTTGCCACCACTATGGTTTTGGTAAGTACGACTATTCATTTCGCACGAAATAGAGCGAAAAATTTCATTCGCCAAATTGGCACCATTCCGCAGACCCAAGCAATTTCTTTTCTGAAGAGTTTTCAATTTTTTATTGTTCTTTAAATTTTTCCCTCTTTGTATGACCCGATCCTCCCAAGATTGAAATTATTTGTTATATTTTACAAAACTTGGATGGGAAGAAAAGCGACATAGGAGGGAAGCTAAGGAACGAAAAGCTTCAAAAGATCTTACAAATGCAGAAGACACATTAGAGGAGTTTCTAAAAGAAGAAGAAAAAAAAGAAAGAATAATGGCGCAACCTAAAAAGCGCATGTTGAGGGACATCTCGGCCTCTAATGTTGATCAGTACCCCCTCTTCACTACCTACCCAGCCACAACAGGTAATTTTGAGCTGAAATCTGCATTAGTCCACTTACTTCCTTCCTTTTTTGGACACACAAGTGGGTGATAACTCTTGAAAAGAGTTATTTTTATGTTCTTAATTTTCTTTACTTGTTATGTTTTGTATGATAAAATGTCTATTTTTGTAAGAATTCAAGCAAATCGTGCACCCGGAGTGTTACAGACCGTTTAAGGTTGATTTGGTTCTATCGGAAGTGAAATCGGGCACCTAGAGCTCAAGGACGTAAAAATTACCAAAATACCCCTGAGGCAAGCACAGATCAAAGCACAACTACGTTGTGCTCTACGCTGAAAGGCAGAATGCGATTATGGCGAGAGTGTAGCGACGCTTCCCTAGAGTGCAACGTGTAGCCTCACTACGCTCTGGGTAGGTGCTCCGATTTCTCCATAGAGCATAGCAAACACTCCATCAGAGCACAACAACGCTCCAAGGCAGATTTAAATATAAGCTTAATTTTTTATGACACAAGGGAGAGAAGGATGAAGAGGAGACTTAGCCAAGCTTAGTTTTTCTTCTTTTTCACCTTTTAGCTTAGGTTTTTCTTCAATTTTTGGTTGTACTCATGGATTGGATACTTTCCCCTTCAATTTCTTTGTCTATGAAGTTGTTCTTGAGAGCAAACTCGTGGAATTTCTTGAGACTTAGCTTTGTATAAAACTTCATATCATGATTGTGCTTCTTTGAATCTTATGTATATTTAGATGTACGTTCTTGAATGTATGTCTTCGCTAATCGATTTTGCTCTCGTGTTTCCTTCGTGTTTGTATATGCTTTAAATTGATAAGTAGCAAAGGTTTTCGTATGCATGCTAAGGTGTATTGGCTATCCATAGGCTTTAGAATGTATGCTTAACCTAGATTCAATGAAAAATTGGCTAATTAAGTTAGGGCTTTCCCATTAGTTAATCACACATTGGAACTTTTAAGCTTAATGCACATATTCTTGGTTTTAATTGATCGTTATCAAACGCAATTAGGACCCAAGACTTGTGGTTTAATTAAGGCTTAGACTTTAGCTGATAATGAGGGCACTTATTTATCTTAATTCAATTAGTTGGCTGTCTGTAGTGTCGGCGAATCTAATAAAAATTAAATAAGTCGGTGTGTAAGCAATCAAATATGTGTTTAATCAAAAGTAAGTCTGTGATAGAAATTGCATAGGAATCCAATTGTTCTCAAGAACTTGATCTTCTTATCCTTGGTTATATTTACTCGTTACTTTTCATTTCCTTGCATGCCTAGCTCTCATTCATACCAAACTCACCCTATTTATCACATTAATTAGGAAATTAGCTTAACGAAACAAAGACGACAGTCCCTATGGTTCGATCCAAACTTTTCTATGCCATCGTAGTAATAGGAGTAGGATTCGAAATTATAAATTTGTTTTAATTGATTCTTTTTTGGAATAAAACGACACCAAGAGCAATTCTATCAGTAAGGATCCACATAAGCACCTGAAAGAGTTCCACATCATGTGTGACGAGATGAGGCTTCACAGTGTGACTGAGGAGCAAATGAACCTCAGGACTTCCCATTCTCCTTGAAGGGTGACACCAAGGACTGGCTCCACTTCCTTCCTGCTGGTTCGCAACCACATGGAAGGAGATGAAGAGATAGTGTTCAGAAAAGTTCTTCCTTATCTCACGAGCTACATAAATATGGAAGGAGATATATGAAATTTTGCAGACAACTGGTGAGACCTTGTACAAGTATTGGGAGTGTTTCAAAGACCTATGAGTTAGTTTCCCTAATCACCAGATCTTTGATGCACTTCTAATCCAATATTTCTATGAAGGGTGTTTGAAACTGCACTTCTAATCCAATATTTTTTGTGTTTTATGTGCTTAGTTGAACTTTTATGCACTGTAGGACAAGTTGTGTCCATAGATAAAATCAATATAAGCTAGTCGATCCTTCATAAGTTGTTCACAATTATAGCTAGGTCAAATGTCCGTTCTACCCCTGTAATTACCTCTTATCCTTAAGTACCATTGATTTCTCTAATGAATAATTTGTTTATGATCCAACCATAAACTAAGTCCCTCTCGGGCCAATGAAAGGGTAGGGCCCCTTGTTCAAGACTCAAAATCATCACTTAAGATAATTACTCGTCTACTTACCCTATTTGGGAAGGAGTGAATTCCATCTTGTGAAGTTATGTTTCCAGCTCTCTATTTAGTCAAATCTCCAAAATGGTAGGCTTATTGAGTTGGTGACTCAGGCCACTCTCACCAATGCAAATCAAAGGACCGACCTTATAGACAAGAGTTCATAAGTCACTCAGAATTAAGATCGAGTTGCACATGATCATCCTATGAAATATTAATCTCATCAATTAACAGATTTACAAAAAGAGATTAAATATTTTGCGGTCCGGTCTTATACAAATTCTTTGTATAAGATACCCTCACTCACATGTCTCTACATAAACGGTTTGGATCAAATCATCTGTAACTATTTATAAAGTGGGTCGTATCCATAGTGTCACCAAGATAAGGCACCCAACCTTATCCATATACTATAGACCTTTAGGTTATTTCTTGAACATGATCCACCCGTATGTGAACTACATACATGTCAAGACTTCATGCAATAACCTTGGATTTTTTCGTTAATGAATAAATTAATATTGCATAATTAATAATTAAATTAATTAACTAAACAATTACGAGGCTTTATGGCACAAATCCCAACAATAATGTGGTCATTTGAAATAGGCAGAAATTTGTATCAAGCTAGGGTTATGTCAATTGTAAACAAACACTATAAACAATTGTGTAAATAAAATTATGCATGTTAAAATGATATAGTATTTGAAGGAATCGAATTTCCAACAGAAGCGAGTAGTCGCCTTTTACCATTAAATTTGTTTTAGAAAACAAAATACAGATAACAAAAATAGGATAAACAACTAAATATCAGCATGCTTTTTATGATAATTAAGGATAAAAGAATCCTACCTTTGAAGATCGTCTTCGTTGTGGGAAACTTTTTCTTCTCCAAATCACAAACCAGTGAGAACTCCAACGAATTCACAAGAAGAACTCTTCTTCTTTTGGGAACACCATCACAATGTTACCGTGCTATTCTCTGGAAGAACCAACAGAGAAGTTGTGGACTCTCTTTGAATTTGGCAAGGGAATTGTTTGAGAGGAAGAAGAGAGAATTGGAGAGGGAGAGTTCTTGGGAAAATACAAAACTCTTCTTTAACTCCCTCTCTCCTTCCCTTTTTCTTTTACATAAAATGAGTGAGAGAGAACCAGAATAACTCCCCATTACGTGGGAGTTATTCAATATAATATAATATTAATATTAATAATATAATATTAATTTAATTTAATATATATTAAATCATATTTAATATATATAATTAAATAAAATTAATTAATTAACAATTAAAAAATTAAATATCTCATATTTAGTTTAAGTTTGAATCATATTCAAATGATCTTCTCTCACATAACCTATAGTTTTAATATGAATCTCATTCATATTAATTTTAACCTATAGTATTTATATGAATCTCATTCATATAATTAATATTTAAATTTTATTTAAATATTTATCTCTCTTATAATATAAAGTGTAAATTTTGAATCTCATTCAAAATAAACTTTATATTATAATGTATCTATATACATTATGCTAATTGTATTACATACAATTAATTCCCTTATTAATTTGAACGTTTCAAACTAAACCAAAATATTTGATTCTAATACTAATCCTTTATGAGCTAGCAAGGGGATTTTATGGACCTAGAGTTAGAAGCTCCAATGATATGAGATTAATCAATTAAATTCTTTAATTAGATTAATCAATATTTATTAACTGTAGGTCACTTCGCTAAATACTTACAGTTGCACTCTTCGCACTATAGATATATTAAGTCCATGGAATTTACTAATCAATAATAAGTCGACTCTTTACAAATTACTCATAACTACAACTGGGTCAAATTACCGTTTTACCCCTGTAGTTATATCTAACTTCTTAAGTACCACTGATCCCTCTAATGAACAAACTGTTTATAGTCCAACTATAAACTAACCCCTCTCCGGTCAGTGAGAGGGTGAGGCCTCATTGATCAAGACCCGAAATCTGCCCTTAAGGGAGTAATTTATCTACTTACCCTAAACACGCGAATGAGTGAATTTTATCTTGTGAAGATATGTTCCCAGCTCCCTAATCAGACAAATCCCCAAAATGGAAGGCATATTGAATCGGCGATTTGGCCACTCTCACCCATACATATCAAAGGATTGCCCTCATAGACAAGAGTTCATAACTCACTCAAGATTCAGGTCGAGTCACCTATAGTTATCCTATGAAATGTTAATTTCTACAATTAACGGGGTTACAAAGAGAAATTAAACATTTCGTGGTCCGGTCTTACATAAACTCTCTGCATAGAATACCCCCACTCACATGTTTCTACATAAATGATTAGGATTAAATCTTTTGTAACACTTTACAACTCCTTGTAACAATTACAAAGTGGGTCGTATCCGTAGTGTTGCCAGAATAAGGCACCCAACCTTATTCCTATACCATAGACCTTTTTTGTTATTTCTTAAACATGATCCAACCTTGTATGTCAACCACATACATGTTTAAGTTTACATAAAATAACCATGAAATCTTAGTTTATTGGATTGAGTTAATGCATAAGATAAATAAAATAACTTCTTATTTTATTCAATAAATAAAATGTATATACAATATACAAAACTAGAAGACCCAAGAGATTTAGGATACACTAGTCCCAACAGTATCGAATTAGATTATTTACGTTATACATATTAAGTCTTAAAAGAGTATAAGTTGACAGTGGATGTCGTAAAAGAGGCGATGTTTGTTGTCCTCACGCCTCTTTCCGAGTTACAGAGGGTAACTCGGGAAAGGGTGTGACACATGCTGGAGGGGCCTATCGGTGGCCAAAGGTGAGTTTCGTATAGAGGTTATTTTGGGTGTTTTCAATGCCTAGTGGGCGTGCTGACTAGCAGTCGGGTGTGCAAGCTGATAGGCAAGGCCTGCAGGTGTGCAAGGTTGGCGAGGCATGAAGGTAACACATGGGCATTGGGTAGGCAAGAGCTCGATGCCCTGTAGGCGTGCATGTGTAAGGAGATCGACGCCTAGCCAAGGAGTGTGAGACGCGCGTGTTGTGGTGCTGCCTAGGGCTAGCATTGGTTACTTAGAATTTTTAGCAAGTTTTTAGGCGTTGGTGAGTTATTTTGAGATGGACTTAATTTTAAAAGCCTAATTGACCTACATTATGAATTAAGGGGATTATGAAGAAGCCTAATTGAGATAGTTAAATTATTTTCAGGCCAAGAAGAGTTGAAGGAGATCTATAACTCACTTAGAGTCTGAACAAAGTAGTGAATGACAATTTTCGTGAAATAAAGATTTGTTAATCTAGTGTTTTCCACATGCAATGTGAGTTGAGAAGTATGATAAATGTTTTTTCCTTACAAGCATGAGTTACACTTAAGTTTACTAAACTTAGAAAGCATGCATATTTTATGATGTTTTCGAGAATTCTAAGATTTCCATGGATTTGTATATGTTGAAATATTTTACATAAAAGCATGCTTGAATTTTTTAAAATAGGGAGCCAATACTGAAGGACATTAAGAAGGCATATGGGCAACCCTAATATTATTATGGAACTCAACACTAAAGGACTTTGAGAAGGTGATTGAGTATCCGTTGGGACCCGATACTAAAGGACATGGAGAAGGTACTTGGGTAGTCTGAGATTAGTTATTCCTATGTGCACATAGAGAGAGTTGACGTTGTTATGTTAAGATTACTCAACATCAGCTAAGGTTGTTTTCGATGTTGAGAGTGTTGAGCTCTGCTCCACCTCAGCTAAGGTTATCTAAAATTCAAAAGATCATGTTTTATGAGACTTTATGAGATTTTATTCAGAAGATTCACTTACTTGTTTTATGTAAAGCCTGAGCTATGATTTGACGTTAAGTTTATGTTTTACTAGATATCTCACTCACTAGGCACCCTATCTCACGGGTTTTCCTTAAACTTTCTATTTTCTAGGTAGCTAGCGAGTTCAGCCTACTCAAGCCTCATCTGATCCAGTTACATCTTTAGTTTGTAGTTCTTGTACAAATTTGTAACTAAGACATGTGCATTTTACATAAGGGGAGAAGTGGTTGTAAACTTTGTATATATGGTTTTGTGTGGGTGTTCTAAGAACGTTGTTAAGTTTGGAATCTATGATATCAGTATGAGCTTAAGGAAGTTATTATCTGTTGATTAAGAATTGTTTATTAAGTGTTATGTTTTATGAGTTAAAAGGAAGTGCTGGTTGATAGTAGGTATCGTAAAAGGGTCGATACTTGCAGTCCTCACATTCTTTTCTAGGTTAAAATAGTATTTGGGAGAGGGTGTGACAAGGACAGCGCCACAGCACCCTGTGGAGCTGAGCACAAGGTTGTTCACAGAATTGGATGATTTTGAAAAAATGCACAACGTCGCGACGCTACTTCACACGTGTTGTTTCACGACAACTGGCAAACCGAAAGTTGTCAAAGCTTTCAATTAGGCCAAATAATTGTTTCGTTCCCTACTCTAATTTAGTAGTATTAGCGCAGCAACGGGTCGGTCCATAGAGAGCCGATAAATTTTCTTCTCCTACAGGATTTGTTGTTGAGTAACCAGAGGGGTGTTTAATCGTTTATTTAACTTTAATAACAAATCAATAACAAGAAAGAAAAGCAATAGCAAGGAATCAAATTGGGTTTAAATTCAAGTTGACAAAACCTAGCTAAGGGTGAAAGTGGATCACTCTCAATTTGTTACTCAATCATTGATTAATTACAATAGTGTTGTGTAATTTTTCTTAGGTTAAACTTAGTCAGTCACTTCTAGAAAGGCTAGAAGGAAGTCCTATTGATCGAATATATTAATATGCTTAGATGGAAGGCATCTTAGACATGCAAACCTATTAGCATTAAGTTCAAAGGCAATTTCTAAGACAAACAAAATAATAGGAAAAGCCTAATTAAGTGTTTGGTGTGAATCTCTCCTAAGTTGGTTAGATGAATGAAATCGGATTGGAATAGCCAAATCAATTTACAACCCTAACTCAACCTTTGCTACTTGGCAATCTATAAACCTAACAATTACATATTAAGCATAGATATTTAACTACCAATTAAAATGCTTGACTAATTTGTCAGATAATCTCAAGCAAATTCAATTGAAACATCAAACAAGGCGACAATTCATTAACAAGAAAATTGCAATACAAAAAATTGTTCAAAACCTCATGAGATACAAACTAAGAATTAAACCCCAAACCCGAGCTAGATAATAGTACCTTAGCCTCGATACATGCTTGTGCTTACCCAATAATGGTTCAAAGAATTTTCCTTAAGATGAATAGAAGGGAAAATGCAGGGAAAAACTCCAAATATAGACTTAGGACTCGTGTTGATATTTTTCCTGAATGGCTGGCGGCTAGGGCATTTTATAGGGCAGCGCCGTGGCGCTGCAACGAGCATGCGGTACCTCATCTGTCACCATTCACAGCGCCGCGGCGCTGTCTCTAGATCAAAATCGGGTGCCTTCTGGAAAAAGCGCAGCGCTGGCACCATGCTAACGTCGCGGCGCTAGGTTGCTTTGTTGACTTCTTCCTCCATTTCGTTCGATTTGCTTGCTAATAATCTCACTTAAACCTGAAGTGCCTATAAACCGTCTCGAGGGCTCCATATGCTTGTAACCTGTCTAAATCAAGAAATAAATCGGTAAAAAGGTAAGAATGATCCCGAATTAAGCAAAATGAGATAGCATAATTTGAGTGCTATCAAATCACCCCCAACTTGATTCTTGATCGTCCTCGAACAAGGTTAAACATGCAGTCATGCAGCAACTTAATTCACTAAGCTACAAGGTTCCCCACTCCATTTTTAACAGCTAAATGCAATCATGCTTCCCATCAATTAGATCGTTCGAAGGCAATTAATCAATTTGAAACAAGTTTTGAATTCGTTTTTATCAAATCTAGACATGTATGAAATACAAAGCTTACCTATTTTAAACTCAAACAAGCCCAGAATGGTCTTATAAAGCCCTCAGCTCTTTTTCCCTCTACTCTTGGCTCAGGGATCGGTCATTTAGTCACATAAAATGTCAAAGGAGTAATGCTACAACTAGGGTGCCTGGAACACACATAAAAAGTAAAGGGCATTTGTTTTGCCTAGGAGTATTAGCTTTCACACTCCGCTTGTAGGGACTCTCACCCACTCTTTTCTCGCGGGCGTCCTAACTGATCACAAAGGAGGTAGCTTTTCTGGCTTAGACATTTTTATTTCTCTTAGTCTCGAATTACTCTCTTTCTAGCAAGGTGACTTCCTAACTGATGGGCCATTCGAGGTGACAACAACCCTCTAGGTTGAATAATACCATTCTAAACAAACAAGACAAGCGAAGTATTCAAATTTGCATGCAAGAAATGAAAAACAAATTCAAAATTTCTTCAAATATCTAGCATGCTTCCTAGTAACCTAATCTCAAGCCAACATGATCAGATAAAGTGTATCATCAACTAGTCCTGGCAAGGAAGCAAGCAACAGAGCGAACATAATTAAACAAGCAAACATTACCAAATACCCCACCCCCAACTTTTGGAAGATGCATTGTCCCTAATGCATGAAAAAGACATACAAGATAAAAAAAAAAAGGGAGGAAAAGAAAACTTCCTTGAGATTGATGAGAACGAGGGAGGGCCATAGCAATGGGCGATCAACCTACATAGTTTTTTTTTTCTTTTTTTTTTTTTTTTTTTGGAACATCAACTAAGCTACCCAAAATTAAACTACCCTAACTAGGAAAAATAATTAGAACAAAAGTAATAAAAAAAAAAAAAATCTTTCAATTACATTAAGTAATTTTCCCTCTATTTATTTAATTTGAATCTTATTCAAATCAAATAACTTATTTATCTATATGGATCTCATCCAAATAAATAATTAATTATTCGAATCACATTCAAATAAATCAATTCTCCCATAATGTATTTAATTCTAATTTTATTCCAATTAAATACTTTATTTATTTGAATCTCATACAAATCAATTAATTCTCCATATTATAAAGTTATAATTTAAATTTAATTCAAATAAACTCTATAATAAAACATGTATTTAATTGTATCTAATACAATTGACATTTTCCCTCAAAATTTGAGCACTTCAAATTTTCTTTCAATTATAATTGATCCTTGTTGGTCCGCGGTGAGCTAGCAAGAGGACCTTATAGACCTACAGATTATAAGCCTCAATGATCCAAGATTAATTAATAAAATTCTTTAATTAAATTAATTTTTATTCATTAACTACAGGACAAATCATTACAGACCCATAGTTGAATTCTTATGCACTATAGGACAAGTTGTGTCCATGGATATAATCAGTATAAGTAAGTCAATCTTTCACGAGTTGTTCATAAATACAGTTGGGTCTAATGTCCGTTTTACCCTATAATTACCTATTTTCTTTAAGTACCACTGATTCCTCTAATGAACAATTATTTTATGGTCTAATCATAAACTAAGTCCCTCTCGAGCCAGTAAGAGGGGGGTCCCTTGTTCAAGACCTGAAATTAGCACTTAAGAGAACTACTCATCTACTTACCCTATACGGGAGTGAGTGAATTTCATCTTGTGAAGTTATATCTCCAACTTTCCATTTAGTCAAATCCCCAAAATGGTAAGCTTATTGAGTCATCAACTCGAGTCACTCTCACCTGTGCAAATCAAATAACTGACCTCATAGATAGGAGTTCATGAATTACTCAAAATTAAGATCAAGTCACACATTATCATCCTATGAAATATTTAATCTCACCAATTAACAGATTTACAAAGATTAAATATTTCACGATTTGGTCTTATACAAACTCTTTGTATAGGACACCCCAGTCACATGTCTCCACATGAACAGTTTGGATCAAACCATTCATAACTATTACAAATTGAGTTGTATCCATAGTGTCACTAAGATAATGCACCCAACTGTATCCATATACTATAGACCTTTAAGTTATTTCTTGAACATGATCCACCTTGTATGTCAAGTACATGTTGTTCAAGACTACATATAATAACCTTGGATTTTTACGATTAATGAAATTTAATATTGCATATTTAATAATTAAATTAATTAAATAATCATTTATAAGGCTTTAGGTGCACAAGTCCCAACAATCTCCCACTTGCGCTAAAGCCAATGAAACATGTATCCTAGGGACATACTCTATACCAAACATGAACATGAGCGACAGTATATTCAACATTTATCCCAATTAACATACAATAATTATCAAATGCTTGAGATGTAAATTCACCAGTATTATGAAGACGAATAGTTTTAATTGTATAACAAAGAAATTGTGCTCTTAACTTAAATAATTGAGCAAGTAATCTTGCAAATGTAAGGTTTCAATTTGATAATAAGTCATGTGTAACCATCTGTTGGATGCGTCTATCTATACCATAAAATATCTAAATGGTCCACTTGGTATAAGTCCACATATATCACTATGAATTAGTTCTAAAAATGCAGGTGAGTTAGACTCCACTTTAGGTGGTGACGGTCTAATGATTAATTTGCCTTGAGAGAAGCCTCACGTGATAATTCATTAGATTGAAGAATCTTTTTGCTCTTCAATGGATGTCCATGTGAATTCTTAATAATTATTCTCATCATCATAGACCATGGATGACCTAATTAGGCATGTCAAATTGTAAATATATATAGATTCATGAACTTCCAGTTCATTGTTGCATATGTTTCAATTACTTAATATATGAGTATAATATAATACAGAAGACAAAGCAGGCAACTTTTCCAATATATGTTTTTCATGTGAGATAGTAAATATAATATAATGATACTTCATATTATTCTTATTATCATTTTCAATATCATAACTATCACAACGTATATCTTTAAAACTTGGTATATTTCTCTTTGATTGACAAGAACAATGCATTGGCAATTGTAAATTTTGTTCCTTTAGGCAAAATAATATTTGTTTTTCCAAAACCTTCAATTAAATTTGCAGGACCTAATACTGTATTGATTTTTGCTTCTAACATGGTCAATTTAGAAAAATACTTTTTACTTGTAAGTATTGTGTGCATAGGTGCACAGTCTGCAAACACATAGATCTTCATTTACTTATGTTTTAGTCACTCAACATGTGAAAACTGTCTATGCCTCTTCATTAAACAAAAATAGTTACAATAAGAGAAACAAAAACTTGGAATATAAAAATTCAACCTTAGCTAAAAAAAGAAACATAAAAGATAGATTCTTAAAAAAAATAACAACATCAGTTCTGGATATTCTCAAAATTAAAAGAAGCACTTGTTATTCCATCAATTGTGTCAATTTTCTCTACAAGAGATTCAAAGAAATTTGCACGTCCAAACTTTTTCATATTGGATGAGTCAAATATATCATCATCTTGATAGGCAAAATGTGCTTCTACATTTTTTTCTTTTTCCTTCAAGAAAGTTTGATAAAGAGATCAACTAAGTGTTTTGACGTACGACAGATATATGCCTAGTGCTCCATTCTGCATCGGAAGCATTTTTGTGTTCAACACTTTTTGTACCTTATCTTGTGGAGTTCTTCCTTTATAATCACAATTTCCTGTAGTTCTCTTAAAATTTTGATGATTATAATGACTACCATGAAAAAAATAATTATTTATTTCTCTACCATAGTCACAACCTCGACCACAACCATGATTATTAAAATTCACAACATTTACTTTAGGAAATGGCATTGCTCCAGTTGAGCGACATTCATGATTTTTCATCAACAACTTATTATTTTGTTCAACCATAAGAAGACGTGAAATGAGTTCATAATACATTTTAAAACATTTCTCTCGATATTGTTGTTGCAGGAGCCTATTGAGACATGGATGGTAGAAAATGTCTTCTCTAATATATTTGTACCAGTAATTTTCTCTCTACATAACAACAATTTTGAAGCAATTTTAAATAATATAGAGTTGTAATCACTTATTGATTTGAAATCTTAGAGCCTCAAGTGCATCCATTCATATCAAACTTTAGGAAGAATAACTATTTTCTAATGATTATATCCTTCTTACAAACTTTACCACAAATGCGAAGGTCTTTTATTGTTAGATATTCCATCTTGAATCCCTCGTGGAGATGATGATGAAAGAAAATCATGTCTTTTGTCTTTTCTTAACTAGATGCCAAGTTTTCTTCTTTAATGGTTTCTCCTATTACCATTAATTTTAGGAGCTATGAATTCTAATTTTGTAATTAAGATTTGTCATGGTAACACTTTAGTGAGGGAAATGACAGAGGCTCATGCCGATATAGCGTGTTATAAAATTGAGTAGCAAAACGAGACATAGTGGAAACACAAATACCAAGAAATTATAATATTAAAGTAATAAAATAAAATAAAAAATAACAAAATTATAGAAATAGGAAAATATGGAAACTAAATCTTTCTTAAATTTCTCACCAATCTGCATATTCATCAAATCCACAAAATGTCACTATTTATATGTCATTTGACAACTAGGATGTGGCATTACATGGGCACTAAGTATGTGTAGTCATAACATATCGACAACGTGTATACAGACATGTGGGATAATGGTAGAATGTCGTTTGATTTTTTAAGATACTAAGGCTCTGTTTGGTAACCAATTCGTTTTTAGTTTTAGTTTTTAAAAATTAAGTCTATAGACATTACTTCTACCTTCAAATTAATTTTTTTTGTTGCCTAATTTTCACTAATGGTTTAAAAAATCAAGCCAAATTTTGAAAACAAAAAAAAAAGTAGTTTTTAAAAATTTGTTTTTGTTTTTGAAATTTTGCTAATAATCCAACCACGATACTTAAGAAATATACAAATCATTGTAAAAAAATGTGAAGAAAATAGATTTAATTTTCAGAAAAACAAAAATAAAAAATGAAATAATTATCAAACGGGGCCTAAGCATAGACATCTATTTGCTAATAATATTTATAATAATATTTTGAATATAACTACATTTTTTTTTTTATTTCGTCAATTTTATGGTGCCTTTACTGTTTACGTTAAACTTGCACTGGGTGCTGAAGTTCCATTTGCGCACTTTCAAAAAAGGAAAAGGGCACGTGCGTCAATTTTTTGTCTATTGAAACTATGAATGGAGAAAATTTTTCCTTTTTGGTTTGACAATCTATTTTTTTTTTTATTTTGATATTTGCTATATTTTATCAGTAACTAATATATTATTTTAATTCATGAATTGCAATAATTTATATATATATATATATATATATATATATATATATATTTATTTTTTTTTGCAACAAACAATAAACGATGGTAGTATTAAAAATTTTCGTATCATTATAGTATTAGATTTTTTCACAAATGATTCTATTAAAGAAAAAATAATGATTTTTAATTTGTATTAACTTTTACCATAAAATTTTAATTTCATCCAATTCAACGTAGACAAATGTTAGAATTTCTATGTACTATACATATGACAACATTTTTTTTAGCTTTTTAAAAAAACTTATCAGATGAAAAAAATTGCTAGCACCTTTTAAGTCATTATGTTTAAAATTACAATGCCTAAACTTTAATTTGACGCAATTGAATTTTTTTATTATTTTGTTAAGAAATAAAATTATTCTGAAAAGGGGAAATTTGATTTTTTCTAAAAGCATAGTTTAAGTTAAAAATTACTTTTTTCTCTAAACTTTTTATTGAAGCAACAATTTAGTCTTTGGTTTGAAACAATTTAGTTCCTCTATTTTGAGTTTTATAATAATTTAGTACTGAACTTTTTAATATGTAACAATTTAGCCATTATAATTTAGAATTTGTAACGATTTAGTTCATATCTTATTATAGAAATTGGTGTTAAAATGAGATTTCTTGTATAAATAAACCTCTAAACTAATTAGAGACTCAATATTTTTATAAAAATACAAAATATTCATAAAAAAAAAAATTGGACATCTAATTTTGATGAATTTTTTTATGTTGTTGACTAAATTGTTATAAATTTGAAATTACTCGAACTAAATTGTTACCTACTAGATTTAGAGAGTAAATTGTTATAAAATTAAAAATATGAAGATTAAATCGTTACAAACCAAAATTCAAAGAATAAATTGTTACCGTAATTTTGTTTCTTGTATCATATTTCTACCACGTGCATTCAATATATTTGACCAATTATTGATATATTTTATGATAATCTGTTATTTGGCGACTCGGTCTATCAACGGACCACTTGTATGGGAAACGTGGATTTGGAGGCTGGCCGACAATGCTAAACTACTTTTTTTGTTTATCTTCACAACTTGCAGTTGCTCCCATTAATCCTAACAAATTCGCCTTTCTATTACATTAATTATTCATTTGTTTCGTCAACGTATATATGGCTTTTTGAAATTTTTTTATAAAAATAATGTTATTTTAATAACTAATGACAAAAATATGGTAGATGGAAAAAAATTGACAAAAATAAAGTTGGTAAATAGTGGACGAGGTACACGATTTTGCTAAATCATGGACGAGGTACACGATTTTGCTAAATCATGGACGTGGTACACAATCTTGATCCATGTCACCAAAATCGTGGACCTCATTCACGATTTTAGTGATCCACGTTTAAAAGGAAAAAAAAACAACAAAATAGAAGGAATAGATAATTTCAATTAAATCTCAAAGTTTGTATTTGAAGTTTTCCATAAATGTAGTTGAAAGAAGAGAGAAAGGAGGAGGGGAAGGTTTCGTGAGAGGAAGGAAAAAAATAATGAGAGGGAGGGTTTACTAGAAGTTGGAAAGAGAGAAGAGAGAAGAAAAAGAGTTAGGGGTTGTTTGATAACACAACTTGAGAGTTGGGTGGGTTTTTGAAATGAAACCCATGTTTGTTTGACAATAAAAGAAATGGTGGGTTTAATAACCCACCGTTTTACCCACCATTTTACATACACAAATTTCTAGGCGCCTAACCCCCATAATTATTCTTGCTTTCTCTCTCTCTCATGCATCTCTCACTCTCGCTCTCGCTCTCGCTTCCTTTCCTAACTTACACAAATTTCTAGGCGCCTAACCCCCATAATTATTCTTGCTTTCTCTCTCTCTCATGCATCTCTCGCTCTCGCTCTCGCTTCCTTTCCTGACTCACAATCATTCTGAAATTAGATGGATCTCAATGAGTACACAAAGTTACCAATGATGTCAATGATAACAATAATAGTAAGATGAAGTGCAAGAAAGATAGTAACACACTGAGTTGGTTACCCAGTTCAGTGTAACCACACCCACGTCTGGGAGGCAATGTGCCTGAATGAAAAGAGATTCACTAGTTAAAGTTTACGATTACAACTACACTAAAATTACTTGTACAAGAGTAATACTTCAACAACATTATCTAGTGAGGAGAAATCAAGCTCCCCCTGAATTCAAACCTCCTTTTAGAAGAGTTTTCAGACTAGGCTCCCCTTGAATCTATTGCAGTCTCAACTTAGCTTTTCTACCTTTTCATTCGTTGATTGAACCACGTTCAATAACCACCATTCATGTTACAAGACAGCAGCAGCAGCAACAGCACACAGAACGATCACCTATGTTGTTCGATTTAACGTTATCGATGCAACTATGACACACATACTCCAAGGAGTAATCCCCTCTACAAACCAGGGAACGCCTTAAAGATTGACGGCTTAACCTAAAAAACAGAGTGCCAACAAATAAAGTATCTTCCATACAAGGAAAAACTCCCGCGTAATTAATAAAGGAGATCACCTTCAAAACGGGATGATAAAAAGTAAGCATAATATCAAATAAGGATATGATCTCTTAAAAATAAGCCACACCTTAAGATGTCAACATTAATAGCAATAAGATAAAAGAAAATATCATCAGCTAACTCAACATTAACACATTCTATCTCTCTCACTCTCGCTTCCTTTCCTCACTCACAATCACTCTATCTCTCTCACTCTCTCTGATTCTCACACTCTCGCTCTAGCCCTCTCTCGCTCTCTCTCACACTCTCACTCTCACTCTCACTCTCGCTTCCTTTCCTCACTCACAATCACTCTATCTCTCTCTCACACTCTCGCTCTTGCTCTTTCTCGCTCTCACTTTCTCTTGCTCTCACTCCCTTTCCTCACTCACAATCACTTTATCTCTCTAGCTCTCTCTCAGACTCTCACTCTCGATCACTCTCGCTCTCACTCTCTCTAGCTCTCGCTCTCGCTCACCAAAGTTGGTCGCGTTGGAGTTTTGACTCTTTATGTTGGAGAAAAAGAAAAAGAAGCTAAAGAAGAAGTCAAAGAAGAAGTCGGAGAAGAAGAAGAAGAAAAAAACAAAAGGAGTTGAAGAAGGAAAAGGAGGAAAAGAAGAAAAAATAGGAGAAGAAGAGGAGAAAAAAAGAAAAAAGAAGAAGAAGAAGAAGAAAGAGATAGAGAGGGAATCACGAAGAAGAGAAAAAAGAAAAAGAAAAGAAAAAAGAAAAAAATTATTCATTTTTTGTTTCTCTAATACATCTATAACTAGCTTTTATTTTTTAGACGTAGGATGACACATGGCTTTTATTTATTTTATACATGTTTTCTAGCTTATGAATAAATATATATATATATATATAAGTTAAATAAATTGAGTGTTGAAAAATTGTTGTTGTATTTACTTTGTATGAATTTGTTATGTTTTAAGAATGGAAAAAAGTTAACCATCTTTTAGTGTTAAAATTTTTATTCAAATGGGAATACAGTTGGAGATAAAAACAAAAGGAAAAAGAAAAAAAGAAAAAAAGAAAAGCAAAAAAGCAAAAAGAAACAAAAAGAAGCAAAAAAGAAAAAAAATACCAAAAAGAAAATCCACTTGTTTAAAAAAACTGCACCAGATACCCCGATTCGACTCAACTCAGCACCCAAACACAGACTTTCTAACTCAATTTAACTCAACTCAGTACCACAAATACAAACATTCCAACTCAACTCAACCTAATTCTACACCCCAAACACAGACAATCTAACTCCCCCAAACAATCTAACTCTCTCAGACAATCTAAGTCCCATATAATTATTACCAACTCAACTCTGCACAACAAATGCCCCCTTGATGATAATTATTGGGAGTTGAAAAAAGAGATAAGAGAGAGAATAAAATTAATTATTATTTTACAAATATCAAAATGGTTTTTGAGAAAACTAGGGTTGGCAAAAAAAACCTGCAGGACCCTACCTCGATTGAGTCAGGGAATCCCCAGTTTAACCAGGGATGGGGGTCAAACTAGAGACATTCTCCAGGTACACCCGTTCGGGGACAAAGAGGGTATTCCCGCCCTGATTTATCCCCGACCACTCGTTTATATATATGTCTCGCTTTGTCTTGCTCTCTCTCACAGTCTCGCTCCCTTTCGTTGTCTCACTCTTACTCTATCTTGGGAATGGGTCCCCACGGGGATTCGTTTTCCCAACGGGGAATTCTTGCCCGCGTCCCTACCTACAAATGGCAAGGACAGAGGAGGGGATGGAGGTAAATTCCCCCCACGCGGGCGGGGACGGGGAACCCCCACCCGCCCGGCGCCGCCCCTGTTGCCAAGCCCTAGAGAAAACCACTGGTTTTGGGCATTAATTACACATCACTCTTTTTCCCACCACATGTATGCATTTTTTTTATAAAAAAATAATAATAAGTATGGTAAATCGTAGATGGGATACACGATTTTAGTCCACATGGATTGCCACGCACGTATGTCTTGCCAAGTTAACGCCAGGTTGGATGCCACTTAATGCCACAAAAATCATGGACCTTGTCCACGATTTTGCTTCCCAAAATTGTGTACCCTGTCCATGGTTTACCAACCATATTTTTGTCAATAGTTTCCAATTCAACTCTATTTCAAGAATTTCTTTTTTAAGCTACATTATTTTTTTTAAAAAAAAATGTTACTACCCTATTTTTGTCTTTTTTTTTAAAAAAGCCATATTATTGAAATTAACCCTGACTTTTTAGTTCTAACAATATAACAATGATTAGATGCAACTTATTTCATACTTTTTTATTAATAAAAGGATAATAATAAAAATTATTTTGAAAAAGTTACGACATGACAATTTTTTATTGAATAGTTGTCTGGTTGTTGCACAAAGATAGGTACAATAGTTCAGTATTTCTCATAACAATATATCGAGTCTCTAATCTATTATCAAGAATATGTGTTTTCTATATGTTAGTTGAATTATGTTGGAGTGAATTAGTTCAACATTTCTTATTTTTCCAATAACAAAGTTTCTATTTTGTTTTTTTCCAATAACAAAGTTTCTAAACCACTTGAGAATACTTTCAACATATTAAATCATAAATTTTATATCATTAGATTTTAGTTTGTATCAATTTAAATCATAAACTTTCATAAATGTATCAATTTACACTATTTTATGATTTCCATTCATAAAATATTGTGTAAAACTTATCATTGTGTTGATTAAAATTATAATTTTGTCGATTAAACTCTTAAATTTTCACAAATGAATTCAATATAGGCTATGTAATTTTGAATGGAGGAGCACTGATGACATTAAAGGATAAAAGAATGGGAGAAACAATACAAGTTTAGGCGAGAGAGGGAAGACCAAAACAAAGTGGGGCCTAGAGAAGGAAGGTGCCATGGTGCTCGGCTTTGGCCCATGCCACGGCTAACCCAAAAGGTCCGCCAAAGGGAGAAATACCCCACGAAAGATCCAACTCAAAGAAGAAGAATAAGGTGAAAATATAACTAGAAAACTTGAAAGGAGGATACGCAGGTTAATGGACATTATAAATACATTGTTAAATTCAGGAAAAGTAAATCAAACTCTGATATTTAAACTCTCTATTTGTTATACAGAGTTTCCTTTCTAACTTAAACATTGAAGCCTGTGTGGCAAGTATAACACTAATGTGTAGATCTTTTCATTTTATAGGTCATGTTTTTCCTTTAACTACAAATTCACATTCATAATTTTTGTTACGAGAATGCCAAATACGCTTTTTTCCTATTTGAATTTTAACATCAACACTTTCATCCTCCCTTCGCTTGCAAGGAGGGCTTCTTTTTCAAATTGTTGGGTTTTTTAGTTCACTTTTCTTTTATTTTCTTTATATGACAAGTTTTTTCTTATCTACTCTTGAATCACATGTGTGCTGCCTAATAAATTGTAATTTAAGAAATTGGTCAACCATTTAAGAAACTTCATGGGAGGTAATTGAAATGAATTTAAAATTTAGAATTGGTTTGTGCAATTTTTCTTTTTAAGTCAAGACATATTTAATATGAGTTTAAAATTATGAAAGTTTCTCATATTCTTTAGTTGCACCATCGTAGTAGTTACAATTCATTACATATATGATATATTTAATAAAGATGATCATTATATATTAGGGTGGTTTTCAAATATAGCAAAATGAGCCAAATTGTTTAAAACTATGTAAAAATTTCACTGATAGACCGTGATAGACTTTTATTGCTTGAACAATAAACTAGGATAGATAGTAAAAAAAAAAATTTAATATTTTTTTCATTTATAATAATTTTCAATTAAACATAGTTTAAGTAACACCCCATCTATATATATTGAGAAAAGAAAAGAAAAGAAAAAAGAAGGATCACCACACATTTGAATATCAACCCCCCTCAAAGTTGTAACATGATTGGACGGAAGGGATGACGTGGAGTTTGCATAAATTAAATGGTTCAACACGTTTATAGTTGGCGGAGCGGAGACGGAGGGAGGCTGCCACCTGTCACATAATTTGTTCTTCCATTCTTGATTAAAATCTAACAATAAAATAATACAAAATCTACGCAATTCTATTTACTCTCACTGTCACATATATATATTATATAATAAACTTTTGACTTTGACTTTGAAAATTTTGACCAATACGGAATCCAATTGGATATTGTACTAGGCCCCTATATACAATATTAAATTAATATTTGGAAATTGACTTGGGTCTAAGATTTCAACCTATAAAAGCCCCAAAACCCAAAAGATTTTCTTCGTCTTTCCCACCGGCTTCCTCCTCCTCAAAACTCCAGCTTAATCCAATAATATATATTTTATCCATTACTATGGCTTCCAGTGAGACAAAGAAATACAAGGGCGTACGCCGGCGTAAGTGGGGGAAGTGGGTGTCGGAGATTCGAGTTCCGGGCAGTCAAGAGCGGCTGTGGCTAGGTTCTTACTCGTCGCCGGAGGCCGCCGCCGTGGCTCACGACGTCGCATATTATTGCCTGAGAAGACCCTCTAATCTGGACCACCTCAACTTCCCGCCGATGGTGTTGCCGTTGACCAACCATCTCCTTATCCGAGACGACATGTCCCCTGGCTCCATTCAGAAGGCGGCTTCCGACGCCGCCATGGCTGTCGACGCGCAGTACATATGCAACAGCTTGGCAGACCCGGGCAGTAGAGGCCGGGCAGGGGCAGGTGATGACAACTATACGCCGCCCAACCATCAAGATCTTTCCATCCAAGATTATATGTGAGTCCTCAGGCTCAAATCAACGGCTGAGATTTTATGATCAACTTTCCATGATTTGAACTCCACTGATTTAATTGTATATATGAATTAAATCAAAATATTGAAAATTGTGGTCCTATCCTAAGAACATGAATGTTTAATTTGCTTTAAAAAGCGCTTTTTTTTTTTTTTTTTTTTTTTTTTTTTTCTC
>QLSR01000084.1:316951-343203 GCA_031780015.1 Citrullus colocynthis
GTCCTCCCGAGCAACGCCGCCTTTTTTAAACGAAAACGAAAAAAAGAGTACACGTTTTCTTTACGATATATGAACTGTGGAATGAAAGTACAAGCTATTAGGCTTCTTGTGGACAAGTCCAATTACTCAGGTAAATTTTTTTAATTTAAATAATTTTTATTAATTAATGAAACCAACCCAACTTAAATATTAAAATATTTAAGTTTGGTTGGTTCAAGTTAATCAAGTCATTTATTTAAATTTTGATTCTAAAAATGAGTAAAATGTCAATATGTAAAAATTTTATTTGATTATTTCATTTATTAGATTAAGATTAACCACTCAATTTCAATTTACATTATGAAATTTGGTTAAAATATAAACTATCCAAAGTAAAAAAAATATATCTACACATTTTAAAATTAATTATAAGTTTAGGTTGATTTTAATTCTTTTAGTAGGTGAATTCATGAACTATCCTTACCCATAAAATTAAATTTTAATTTATTTAAACTCAACCAACTCAAACTATACTAATCGAATTGTTTGGATCATCGGATTCTTAAACATTCCATCAAATTTTTTGAACGCCTGCGAACTATAATTAAACTAGAAAAGAAAACACATTAATTTCTTGTGAAAAAAACAGTTTATGGTATATATTAAAAATTAATGTGAAATTGATAAGTGGATCTGTTAACTTTTGGAACGAGTGAAGAGGTACCGCGTTTGATATGAAAGCAAGATGTCGATGAATAATCCAAATATATAAATTAACGTATTATTTTTTTCATTAAGGTGAGGTTAATTCGAAGATAATTAGGTCTGAAAATCAAAGATTCAAACTTGGGAGTTGTTCTACTAATATATATATATATATATATATATATATATTCTATAAAGAGGATGATAATGATAGAAGGATAAGGATGAAGAGAAAATTGGAAAGTGGAAATGGACGGTGAAGGGTTGCAGAGTGTGAATACAAACAAAATTCAAAGTTGAAAGTGGGAGTTGCATTCATAACAGTGACGAGGTTTTTCTCTGTTTCCTTCTGTACCTTTGTCGCCACTCGCCATGCACACAAATATCTCCCACTCCTTTAAATTTAGAAAAATCAATCAATATTTTTATAAATATATCAAAATTTTATTGTAATAATAGTCTATTGTATCTATTGCAATATTTTTATAACAATTTTGTCATTTAAAATAATCTCTTAGTTTGTACGCTACAATTGAACTTTTTATAAAAGAATATTTTGAAGTATGAGGTTTTTTTGTAGGGATGGTTCTTTTTCAAGGGCATGAATGAAATTTGGACTTCTATTGTGTGCTATGAAATTAGTGATTCAACCTGCGAATGGATTGAGAGCCAACTTAATCTCGCTTCTCGATCTCATTTCTCGCTTCTTCAATTTTTCCATCATCAATGTTTTCCTTTAATTCACGCTTCTCGATACTTGATCTTGCTTCCGAGTTTCAATCTCACTCCTTAGACAGAAGAAGAGAAATGCAAAGGGAGGGGATGAAGAAGAAGTTGGTGAAAAAGAAGAAGGAGAATATCGAGCGGGATCTAGGGAGAAGGATTTTTTAAAAAGGAAAAAACTGTAGATTTTAGAGAGAAGAAGTGAGAAAAGCGAAGAGAAAAAAGAAAGATTTGGGTGCTTTCGGAGTTTTGGTAATTTGTAAGAAGATTACATAAGCAAAAGGCCTATAAATAAATGTAAGTATAATTTCATTCTAGCTCTTATTTTAGGCTATGTATGCTATTTTCTCCTTGCATATGCATTAAAAAATTTGGGCGAACTGATTCATTTTGAATAGGTAAGTCAATCGTCGCCAAAAAATCTATTTTACTTTTTTGTTTCCGAAGTAACTCTAATCAACTAGCACTATTTTGATGTGAACCTTCCCCCCTATTGCTCTAGCTGGACTGGGAGAACTGATTCTTCTCGCGATTAAGCCAAAAAGAAACTTTTTTTTTTTTTTTTGAGAAGTCTCAACGTCCTTCATTAGAAAATAATAAAGCTCAGCTGTGTCCATTTACTATAGAAGTTTCCAGGGAATTCATTAGAGCGAATGTTTCCAATAAAAATTGTTTGTTTGGATTATTATATGATGATTTTTTAACTTCTAGGGGTAATTCACTTTGAAGCAACTATTCCCTAGATACACACGTCGTGATATTTTAGTGATATTTTATTTATTTCACAATTGAATCAATTTAAAAAAGACGTGCTCTTTTTAAAAGGTTAGATTCGGAATTATTGGAAGAATTCTTCTCGGAGCAACTTAACTATCTGCTTATTGAAAACTGTCAAGAGTGAATTGATTTTGGATTTCAATTTGTCATTTTTTAAAAGGTTTCCTTTTTCAAAAATGACAATTTGTTTTTAGGACAATTTTTTAATAAAAATAAAAAATTGACCAAAATACCCTTTAAACAGAATAGCAAATAGAGTTCCACAACCAAAAAACTCAAGTTATAACAACTAAGATTTTTTCCTAATTTGTTTAATTCCCAAATTCCAAAACGTAGATATCTTCTTGCATTTTGAAAACAAATTTGAAATCTTCTTAACTTAAAGAAGAAATTCATCTACCACAAAAGGGAAAAAAAATAATGAAAAATCATTAACACCATTACGGAACACAAAGTTTGATAGGACGAAAAAAGATGTCCATCACACTAGAATAAGTAGGAGGCTTTTTTTTTTTTTTTTTTTTTCCTACTTATATAGCATGGAGTATACATAAATGCAATTATAAATATAATGTATTTGTATCTACAAACCAAACCAGTTGTATTTCAAAACCATAAGGTAAGACAATACAAATACTATGTATTTGTTAGGTGTGGACTGGAACTTTATAATTAATTGTGTACAAGTAGAAAGTACACGTAGTTGAAGTGCAAAAAAATAAGAAAAATAATACTTTTATTGAACCATTGTAAACACTCCACTGATTATTTTAAAAAATACAGATAGTCGGTATTTGGAAGAAAATACAACGGTATTCAAAGGAGCTTGGTTTGGCTGCAAAACAAGTTCATAGTTAAAACTTTTATTAGGCATTAATAACTGAAGACAATAAGTCCAACCCATTACCCAAAAATCAAATAAGAAAGGCAGTAATATTATATGTAGAGAAGTAGAACTAAGAATGAAACATAAGTTTGTGGTTTTGAAGGTGCCAAACCAAGCGGCAACAATTGTACCAAATGCAAACAAGCTGCATCATTAAGCTGGAAGAAACTTTGCTATGCAGTCAAATTTCCCTTAAACTTTTAAAATAACATTACTTAGAAAAAAATCTCGCAGTTCCACTTTTTCTTTTCCTCTTTGCCGTAATTCCAAATCTCACAAAGAATTTTTTCGCAATTCCAAATCTCGCACTGTCCCATGAGAATGGCGAACAAATCGCGTTGATGCTCAACACTCATTTAGCATGGCCAAAAATGAGTCAAGAAAGGTGCCTCAGAGCCTCCAAGCATAGATGTGCCAGGACGCCCAGGCAGGCTGCTAAGGTCGTAGGCCAACACCCATGTCTCAAGCGCACGATCCATCCCCAAGCAAGTGCCCATGTGAGCGCCAGCGAGCGATCATGCACCCCGGCATTTGCAAGGCCACCCACGCAGATATGCACAAGCCAAGACATGCAAGCAGGTGTATGGCCCTGTGTGCGCCTGTGCCTCGACGATAAGGCGCTGAGTAGCGCCAGCACCCACTCCTATCAACGTGCCAGAAGGTCCTGGAAACTTCAAGAAGCCTCGAGACAGCTCCAGCAGCCACGCTAAGGACCCAGGCACATCCAGAAGGATTTGGATGGCATTAGGAACTGCCCATGCCATTACCCCAGACATGCCCAAAAGGCTCTAAACAGCCCTAGTTGGTAACAAAATGGGCGCCACAACCCTGCATGCCTCTAGAAGGCCCTACATAGTGCCAGACTTGTCAGAATAGCTCTAGGAGTCTCCCGTGCTGAGACAAATACTTAATGGTCATGTACATAGTCTAGATGATGGTAGAAGGCCCTAGAAGAGTCTAAAAGTATCTAGGATGAGTCAAAGCTAGATATATCTAGAATAATCTACTTGTAACCAACTTGTATTATAGAAAATGTACATAAAAGTCTAGAATAGTCCCTGACCGACATCTAAAGTCAGTCATGAAAAACTAGGTCGGTGGAAACACCCTTTAGGTCGATAATGTACCTTTGTAAATAGCCCAAAAGGGTTCATTTGAAAGCAACTTGGCGGAATAAGCTAATAAAAACTCTCTTATTCACCCGAACTCCCAAAAATTCCCTTGCTTACATTTTCCTAGCCTCCTTGAAGTGCCTAATTCGATCAATCAACCCCCAAAGGCTTACTTGGCGCATCTTTGATAGCAAGATCATTCAAATGCCGCATGTCTGCTTAGTTGAAATCCACGTCCTTGATATCGCCAAAGTAACTGCCATAAGCTTTTAAAAAGCAAAGAGCGGTAAAACAACCATATATTCCTAATTAGTTTCAAATCTATTATATAATTATAACAATTTTTTTTAAACAACATTATTAGTAAAAAAATCTTTATATTTTAAATAATATTGTTTAAAGATATCCTTATATTTTCAATAATACTCTCAACATTTTCAAAGCTTTAAAAATATTCTTTTTCGTTTGTCTATTTTTTACACTAATTTTTTAGAAATCAAACCTAACTCAAAACTTAAAATTAAAAGCATAAAATCTAAAAAAAAAATGTTATAAATAGAAAGAATATCAAACTATTTACAAATATACAAAAATTTCACTGTCTATTAGTGATAGAGCGCGATAGACTTCTATCGCTCGAGTGATAAAAGTTTATCACAGTCTATAGAAGTCTATCACGGTTTATTGCTGATAGATAGTGAAAATTTTTTCTAAATTTGTAAATAGTTTGACTCATTTGCTATATTTGAAAACAATCCAAAAAATTCCATAAAATCCAAAAATCAAAATATTCTCTCAAGACTATGAATCACCAAATACAAAAAGAGCCGACAAACAAATATCATATTTGATCATGAATTCATGGCGTACTTTCTTCATTGGTCATAATAAATAGACTAATTTGAAGTACAAAAAGGACCAATAAAGTCTTTAGTTTTCATATTGCTTCAAATTCGATAATGCACATGTTTTCTTTTTCTCCCTTCTAGTGGTCGTATATTAACACACAGTCAACTACTAACAGATAATCTTGTTTAAAATATTTAAGTCATAAGGTCCTTTAGTCGTTTATTTTTTTTCTTCTTTAGGCAACCTATATACCTTAATTGAAGAAATACTTTTAGGGGGGTGTTTGGGTCCTTAACTTTAAGTGGGCAGAGTGTAACCCACTCCATGTTTGGGGTTTCGATTATGGTGTTTCCAACTATTATAACTTACGATTAACTACAGTATTATTATTTCAAAGTTCTTTTTGTTATAATGTTTGTCTATTCCAATGTTTACTATTTCCTGCTTATCCTCACTTTCTCTATTTATTATAGTGTTTACTATTTCCTACCCATACTAACATAGTATTCACTTCAAACATAGATTATTATAACCTAGACTAAAATAGTTTGCACCCCAAATATAGACTATTATAATCTATAAACTATTGTAACCCACAAACTATAAAAACAACTTACAATAATAATCAACTCACCACTTCAAACACCCTTAGAGATTAGAGAATGGAGGAAGGAGAGCAAGAGGATATTGAAAAAGAGTGCAAAAAAGAAGAAAAATAGAAAAGTTGTAGGTCACAGATTGAACAGTAAGAGAGAAAATAAAGGAGGGAGGTGCTGGGGTATGACATTTGTTTACCCGTTTTTAAAGGTTAAGGTACCGATGTAACTATTGAAAGTTAAAAAAATTTTAAAATGTAATATTAACAAATTTTTGTCCATATATTAATAGAAATAGTATTAATTTTTTTAAAAAAAATAGTTTAAGAGTATTATTGAAATTTTTGAAAGTTCATGGGCATTTTTGAAATAAAATACTATCGGTTTAAGAGTGCCTTTTTTAAACTTTCTTTTCGGGGAGTGTATTCATAAAAATATTTCGATTTATAAATATTTATTCACCATAACATCACAAGCTGGAATAGCTCAGTTGGTTAGAGCGTGTGGCTGTTAACCACAAGGTCGGAGGTTCAAGCCCTCCTTCTAGCGATTTTATTATTTTTTCCCCTACACAAAACATTCGGTTCTCACACGGTTCCAATTCTTAATTGATTCAGAGATAAATTTTGTTTTAATTGATACATCTGTTTAGCAATAAATGGAACTTTTTCTCAAAATATTTAACCACATCACCCAAACCAAATATAAATTTCTGGAAATCACCCCTTCGTGTAAAAAAAAAATTACGTTAGCATTTTCTTTTTTGAAGATGGAAACTGTAAAACAAACAATAGTAAGCAAACAAACTTCAATTTTTAATGACAATTATTATTATTATTATTATTATTATTATTATTATTATTATTCATAAGACGTAGGCAGATTTCTAAAGATATTGAATCAAACAAATGTGAACAGAATATACATAAACTACATTTAGAAATAGCTATAAAAGGTCGTTTGTTGTCCTTAAAGAAAGAGATGAGGTCCGCTAAATTTCAAAAGCCAGCTAACTTCTGTACATTTGGCTTTCAGCTTTTTATGGCTTTAACTAGAATACACATTTTAACTCCAGATATTTTCAATGTTCCTTCAAATAAGTAAACTACATATCTTGCTTAGGCTTTCTGCTCAACTCTGAATAGGGACCGCCCATTAACTGCAAAATTTCCTCCCACAGTCCCTCTGATGAGGAATCTGATGTGCCTCCACCAATTAGATTTGAGCTACAAGCTGCCACATACCAGTAATTTGATTCAATCTCCTCCCTCAATTGATCCAGTTGCCAACCAGCATAACCCACAAAGAATCTGAAGTCCTGAGGTTTAAGGATTCCCTTCTTCACCAGCACTGCAGCTTCGTCGAGGGTGTTTCGAGCGCCAAAGCAGAGGCCTGGGATCACTTCTTCAAAGCCATGGAGTTTCGATTTTTCTCCTGTCTTCAGCAAAAACATGCTTGCCTCAAGAGGCCCCCCGAAATGTAGAGAGCAATCAGAAAATGTAGTTGCTAAGTCAATATTGGTTGGTTTCATATGCTTGATCTTTTTGTGGAGTGGGCGATTTATCACAACACCGAACGGTCCCTCATGAGGATGTCTACTTCCAGATCTGAGGAGAAGGACGACTGTTCGCTCAAAAGTGCGAACACCATCCAACTTCTCGGTGGCAACAAGGACACAGCCAGTCTCTGGCATAGGAATAGGATGCGCCCACTTCAGCCCAAGAGACTTAGACTCGTGAGCATTTGCACTCTGGACGTCCACATCAGCTTCATCCTTTTCTGCCTGCAAAAAATTTACACCACATAAAATTGATAGCTGATCGTTTTTACTCCCAGACCTCTTTAGCAGAAGAGATAGCTGATCGATTTTTCTCTCACCTCTTTGACAGAACTTTGCAATACGATGTTAGCCATCTATGAGAGAATTTCTAGCCTGAGTAAACTTAGAGACATGACATGGTATCTCATAATTACCATTTATACCTATTTCCTAGTTTGGAGTATCATCAATTTTGAATTCAAAAAGAGAATGTAGAATTCAGTAAAATAATGAGGAATCACCTGCTCACGAGCAAATAGGTTTGCTCTGAATTCTCGCCAGTCCAAATTTATGTGCTGCGATTTCTGGGAAGAAGTTTCATTACTTTTGTTGCCATCAGAAATATTCTTTGATTTAGCATCATCTCCAGGAATTGAATGATCTCCATTTTCTGCACTTAAGAAAACAAAACAAAAAAAAATGATATTTCTGGTAAACATAATACTTGGAGACATATTATCAATTATCGAAGGGCATAAAAAGTAGTTCTCTGCCTATGGTCTCCCTGGATCGTGCAACAGTTCACTTTAATTTAAACATCCAGAGCCTCGCCGAGGGTTTGGCAGCAGCTAACTTCCACAAAGTGGAGAAGACACTTTTTTGGCTATGAAACGTTCCCTTTTCTAGACAACCCCCATGAATATAGCTATCTCCATCATAATACTAAAGTAGCATCTACTAGGATAGGCACCACTGAGGTAGGAACTAAACGTTAAACTCTGGGATCAAGTTAATGTCACCAGTAATACCACATAAGCAGCGTGCTTATCACTGTCAGAAGCATCTCTTCCAACTAGAAAGGGAGGTGAAAAATATATTTTTCTCCTTTTTATTGCTTTTCAGCTGGTCAGTTAAAGTATTCAGGGCTTGTAATGTTTCTACAATTCCTTAATTTCCAGAGAAATTGTTGAAGACCAAGGCACTAATCCTTGAAAATTGTTAGCTTAAGGCTGAAGGCAGAAAAATCACATGTAGTACGGAAAAACAAATAAAGAAGAAAGAAGAAGAATTTCCTGACATTTACAGAGCCACAGAGGATAAAAACATAATAAATGAAATGGCATTGACAGCAATGGAAGAATAAAAATGGATACCTAAGACTAACCATCTATAAGGAGTACTTTTTAGGTTTTGCATTTTGTACAATGTGACTGGAACTCAAAACCGTAAGCGGAAAAGATGATGAACACACCAGTGAGCCATGAGCCCAAATTCCAGTTTTAGATTAAAAAATAAAAAGTAATGAAAAAAGACCCCAAACATCCAACTTCCATATGCAATTGTCTAGCAAAGCAGAGGTCTAAGTAAGGTTACCAATATTAGGTTGAGACTAGTTTTCCACCCTTTCGTCAATCATTCAAATTTCAAACCTCCTGAAAATAAAGATCCAAGTAGCTCTATTCAAGTATTGGACCTCCTTGATCATGTCATTCCTACCATCAACAAGACAGGGAAAATTACCACTGCCGCACTATTGGCAGTTCTTCCTTCCAAACATCCAGCCTAAACAAATATCACAATTACGAGTACCAACTACATATCTAGAGAATCCTATTCTCCTTAAAATTCTTTGCATTAATTTTTCCCATTTACATAGAATTCTTGCATTTACATATCTCGCCAGATTTTTAAGCAGAACTATGACAGGGATATATGTTGGAAAAAGTAAAATAATACAACAAAAGAATAATAAATAACAGAGAGATTGTAAGAGAAGTGAGGTATATGCAAAGAAAAATTCCAAAACACAGAATTTTCATCTTAACTGCTATGATGATTAGAGCATCTTCCTCTCAAAATACAACACTTCTTCAAAAATTGAAGCAGCGTTATACTAATCTTATTGGAAAATCAAATGTGCTTAAGACTCTTTGCAAGAATTTCTAACAAAAATGATCCAGTAACAAGATCCAGAAAGAAGATGGAACTTTCAGGAATGAGTTTTGCGGTGCAAAACTCGAGTGTGGAAAGACCTATTTACAGACTGTGGATGGTTGTTCGTAGATGGGCATATTTTTCCATATCGATTATCATATTAACCTTCAGCGTGCTTCCTATAACTAATGTGCATAGCATAACTCCATTATACCATACTTCAAACGAGTTTTTACCATTTAGTTGATCGTGCTTAAATACTTTCCAGTAAGGATCGTATCTCAACTCTTTAATTACATGAATGAATATCAGTCTAGAACTTTAAAGAGAAAAAAAGCATGACAGTTCAGGAAATGGATAATTTAAACAACACAGCATATAAAGAATAGATGATAATGGTAATAATAAAGACTCCAGACTATGAGAGCCAGTATACATAAGCAAGTCACAAAGAAAGAGGAAAAGACTCCCAAGAACAGAAGAAAGTCCGGAGTACCATACATAACCAAGAGGCTTATTTGGTAGCTAAGAAACTAAAACATAGTAGCTAAGAAACTAAAACATACGACGTTAATTTTAGGTTACGAGCTCACATGGATGAGTACTATATCATAATTCCCAGCAATCATTACGCCAAGAACACGTAAGTAAGTGGAAAGAAGGCTAAAGAAAGAAGAAGAGAAGGAAATTGGGGACGATGAAACCCCAAGAAGTGAAGAATTTAGTAAGTACCAGGAGATGGAGAACTGTCGTGATTCTTTTTCGCAGTCGCTCTGACCAGAAAAGCGGGAGAGCAAAGGTTGGGTCTGAAAACACGGATCTCAAGCAGGCGTAGAAGTTCAGCGCCACAGGGATGTGAAGAAGAGAATCTCCTCGAAGTCTTCGCCAGAGTGCAAGAAATGGGTCTATCAGGAAAGGAGTGTTTGAGTGAGAAAGGGGAAGGGGCGGCGGTGTTCTTGACATTGGTAGCAAAGAGATCCATATCGGAAACGTCGGAGACGATGATCCAATCCACGGGAATCGGGAGAAACAAAAGAGATAGGAAAAAGGAAGGAAAAAAGAGAGAATAATAAGGCGATATATTATTGAAGATTGAAAGCCAAACAATGAGCAGCTAACAGTTAAAAAGTGAGGGCAGAGAGAGAGAGAGAGATGAAAATGATATAGAGCGATACACACCGAATATGCCATTATTTAACGGAATTATGTTGGTGAGGATTTTCTTTTTTTTTTTCAAATTTTATTTTACTCTGGGTGCGGATCCAAAAAGGACTAATATTTCTATTCATTAAATAATGAAAAATTATTATGAATAGAAAAAATATCAACTTATTTACAAATATAGAAAAAATTGGTTGTAATAGACTTTTATCGTCTAGTGATAAAAGTTTATTGTGGTCGCCCATTTTGCTATATTTGAAAACAATCTTTAATTAGTTGTAGATATATTGTTGAATTTTCCATTCAAAACTAATAGTTAGGGTACTTTTGTATGTTTTTGAAAGTTTAAAGGTATTTGTGAAACTTTCGAAGGTTTTAAGAGTATTTTTGACATAAAATATTCAAGGATATATATATATATATATATATATTTATATATAATCGAAAGCGATTGAAAAGTGCTTTAATTGCTTCTAATTTAGAATCATTATTACTAGTTTGTGTGATATAAAGTGATTAATCTAATGAATTTCAAGAAATCGAGTTACAAGAGCAAGTTATGAAGAATTTGGACATAAGTTGGTGTAAAAGTAAAAAAATAAGGTCTATAGGGCTAATTATGCAAAAAAGAAGAGGAAAAAGGGCCAAAAATACGAAAGGAGAGGCGATTCAGCGCTCTACTGCGCAAAAACCTGAGAAGTGCCGTAATGCTACAAACATGGAGGCATAGTGATTTAATGCAATGCTGCTTTATAGTATCATGGCGCTGTGGGTAGTTTGGCCTTTTAAACTGGTGTTCTTTCACTTCAAAATCATCAAACACCTGAGAGACTTTTACTTAGGGCAAAAAAGAGCTGGCAAAGAGGTGGAGGTAATACGAGAGATCGATCAAGGACTCAAAGACAAAGGTTGAAGGCTTGTTGATTGTGACACGGTGTTGACAAAGGGAGATTAACTCATCCCATCCTATTTCTTTCTCAATTTGATTGTTCGTATGCCTTTTCATGTACTGGAATTGTTGGATTTTTTAACATGAGTAGTCACGTTCTTATATTCTAGGGTGTTGATTGAATCATGGTTTTACTTTGAATTATTTGTTGACATTTGGTTTTTTTTTTTTTTTTTATGAATACAATTGCATTTCAACTTATATGTGCTAATTCTTTTGATCAACTAGCTATTGGTTGTAATTTTCTTAGGTTTTATAAAAAATTATGTGGAAGCTCTCTCCTTTCTCTTGTTTCCCTCACACCCCACTCCTTCTCCTAACTACTCTGACCACCATGTCCCAACCACTGATCACCTCTACCTCCACTATCCGGTCAATTCACATTGATCAAAAAATTTTCTCTCTTCCCAATTATCCCAAACAAAAGGAAGCACTTCAAGCTTTCCGAACAAAGCAAATCGAACATTCACTCCATTTTTTGTCTCATGGAAGTTTTTTGATTGGCTAGCTTCTTCATTCAACTCTATTTTTAAAGATCCCTGCAACCGAAAGTTCTTTAGGAAGTTGAATGATGATGGGATACTTTTGGCTCGAGAAGCACAGTGACAAGTATGGCTATTTTGCAGAACTTACCTTACTAGAATAATTCGGTCACCGCTCAAATATCCTCATCCCTACTATGGAGGAAAAAAGGGGCTCGTCCTTATTCTTCTCATTGGTATTAGACTATCCTATCACTAAGCTTTCTTCGAACAAACTAATCACATACAATGCAACAGTACAAGCAAAGGGTTCTTTCCCCCAAACTTCAAACAAGCTCATTGCCCCTCCAAAATAAGATAGATCCATTACGAATTTAGCTATCATTCACCACCAATTCGACTGGATGGCTATGGTAGTTGTGCAATAGTTCACGCTTAAAGATACATGGCCAAAGATCTGTGAATCTCTACAAGCATCTTTCTCATCTCGATGCACTATCAATCCTTTCTCTGATGACAATGCTCTCTTCATGTATACAATATAGAAATATCAAAAAGGGTGTGTGGAATCTCGGATTGGACTACCATAGATCAAAGGAAACTTAAGTTCCTCTCTCCATCTTAGCTCTCTTCCTTCCAACAACAGATGATTGCATCAAATGAGGGATGAATCAATTTATATCATCTACCAATTACTCTATGGACAGAAGCTGCATTTTGGTTAATAGGTGATTTGTGTGGAGGTTATCTCCACCCATCTAATCAAACTGAAAGAGGCCTAAATGTCACACCCCCTCCCAGGTACCCTCCTAACCTAGGAGAAAGTGTGATGACAGCAGACTCCGACCCTCTTACGGCATTTACTGCCAACCTTAAACCTTGACCATCACCTAATAAACAGATACACAATAATAGAACAACATATTTAGACCATGGTTAATTTATCAAACAAACAACCATATTACCTTCCAAGATATACAATTACATCAGTTTCTCAACAACTCCTTTAACCATGTATATGTACAACTCATGATTAAGTTCAAATATTTACAATTCTCGAAATACTAGACTCTGATGACGGACCCAGACGAGATCTTGCGTAGGCTAAGCACCCCGGACTCGCTCGCTACCTGAAAAACAGAAAAACAAGAAAAACATGAGCTATGTTGCCTAGTGAATGACTTGTTTTGCATACTCTTTTCTTACACAAAAGCTAGGAATAGAGTAACGCTATAAAATCATGCATACAAAACTTAAATACAAGATTATACTCAATGCAAAACATATACAATAGCATTTTCAAATCATGTATGTTTATTTTAGAAAAGACACTCAAAATCCAATTTGTTTCAAATCATTTCCCTTAGTTGAGGCGGAGCGGAGCTCAACGCTACTCAACGTCGAAAACATTTTTGAATCATTTCCTTTAGTTGAGGCGAAACGAAGCTCAACGCTACTCAACGTCGAATATCCTTAGTGTGTGGAGTAATCTCAACACAACAGCGTCGTACGTTCTTCTTTGTGCACATAGGTATCATAATTCGGGCTGTCCATATGCCTTCTTCAAGTCCTTGAGCATTGGGGTCCCATTTCCATATCCAGGTTACCCATTTGTTTTCTTCGAGCCCTTGAGCATTGGGAGCGTTTTCCAAAAACATTATTTAAAAACAACATGCTTTGAAAACATCATACCATAAATTCATAAATTAACATTTTCAAACATTCACAATCTCATAAGAAAGCTTCCATGCTTTTCATAATTTCATAAATCAATAAACAACATACTTTTTCATAAACTCATACTATGCACATAAAAGTCATAAGTTTTTCAATCATATAACCATGCTTTCAAATATAAACTTGTCAACAATATCACCTTGTTCAAAGTAAAACTATTTTAAATAAATCGTTATTCACTACTTGTCTTGGGCCTTTAGCGGTTTATACGCCTTTCCTAGCTCTTCTTGGCCTGTAATCGTACATTTCTCGTTGTTAGATTGTTCTTTAATATAACCAACAAGCTTTAACCATTCATACTTGGTCAATAATTCACTACTGAGACCACAATTCAATAGAATAAACCTTAATGAGCGAGACCCAACCACCAGCGAGATTACACTAACAGAATTAAGTTGCAAATAAATCTTGACTAGCGAGACTTTGACTAGCGAGGCTCACTTGATCAGCGAGACTCAACGAGAATTGTGAGATGAAGGCTTCTAGTGACACCCGCGTTACCCGTCTCACTACTCCCGCTTACTTCTAGTGTCGCTGCTCTTCTAGCGATACTTATCTTCCACAGCTTTTACCTTCACCTTGGTCCTCACTTCTATCTGTTAAAAGTCGTATTTCCTGCCCGATTTAGCAATTCTTTTCTTCTACAAACTTGTAAAGAGATGTATTTCCTAGCTTACCTCAAGATTGCAGAACGTAACTCTTCTTCTTCAGTAGATATTCCAGACTTACTTCGAACTACTCCAAATCATTCGAAAAATCTATATCAAACACTTCCACCTATCATTTAACATGTTTTTCTCCAAATTCAGCTTAACCAACCTTCATAATATTTGTTAAGAATTGAGTTAACTTACCAACCTCAAATTCTTAGCCCTAAACTCGATCTCCACAGAACACTATCCTCCAAATACCGAACGTTGTTCAGATTGCACGACAGCAATCAACCCTTCTGTTCAAGCTTCAATTACACCATGAAACCGATCAGAATTCTACACGAATTTTGCCTTAAACACCTTCTCCTACCTTTCTTCGTCTCTCAACTGTGAAGTTGAACTGATTTGAGTTTTTGAATGTGTTTAAAATGATCAAACACTCAGCTTACTCACTTAAATAGGCCGCCGACTTAACCTTCACTTTCTTCTTTACTTTATTTAATTTAATTTTCCACTAAACAAAGTAACACAACCTTCTTTAACATACCTGGATGCTGGCTTGGACGTCTGGCAAGCTTGGACGAATAGCAAGTTTGGTTGCTAGCTTGGATGCATGGCAAACTTGGACGCTTAGTACCATTTGTCTGTCCAATGCAACACTCTCTCGATCACAAGCTTATCCAACGCAACCCCTTGCTAACATCAACCAACGCATGGTCACTTGCCCAGCAACCACACCAACGCCCAGCACTAGCCAACACCCGCGCTCAACTTTTTAGACGCATGCCTCAACAAGCCAACACTTCAACCCTCATGCTTAGGCTCGACTACGCAAATTCTTTCCTATTTTTCAGCCATCACCCATGCTCACTCTCATGGACTCTTGCTTCAATCCAACCAATGCATAGACACTTCAAGCCCAAAGGCTCTCGGCCATCACTTTTCAATCATCGGCTTACTTGCTTGCCATCTTCCAAAGTTAAGAGTAGAGCTTACACTAAACCTCTCATATGTGTGCATAAAGGTCAAAGATAACACAAGATGCTTCATTCCCTGCGAAGTTCGGCTTCCAAAGGAGCTAGTTGGAATTGAAATCATCGTTCATATCCAAGCTGTTTTTGCCGGAGCCCAAGGCTGGCAGGGAGATCTGAAACGGTCACAAGGAAATAGCATTAATGTGAATCTTGAAATCGTGGATCTCATTGAATCTCTAATGGATGGAAAAGGAAAATCTGTTACCTTGGAATTAAGCCGAATTCACCATCTCTACCTCCTTATTTGGATCAACCAAATGAATCAGAATCTCTCTCTCTCAACATTTAACTCCATCGATCGAATCACCTTAAATGAAGGAGAATAAAATCCCTCCTTCCTCCCAAATCTATGAAATTCCAAATCCTCTCTTTTATTTGTCTAATCATTCGGTGGACCCCCTTCCAAGTAAAAAAATTTCACCCACCCTTGCCGTTAACCCTAACTGCAACAAGTTAACTAATTCAATCCCATCCTTCAGTTTCAATAACCAAAACCCTAGCCCCTCAAATTCGGCAGCCCCATCGTTTTCACAACCTTCTCTTTCCATTGTCACTTTCTGTGAGGGACCTACCACACTCAACGCTGGCATTTCTTTTTCTACATCAGCCAACAAATAAAATCTTCCTTTTGTCGGGTCTGATACTGAAGGTTATCTCTCCAGCTCTGTGGAATTCACCCATTGTCCTCTTGACGTGACCATTTTTGGTGATGAACTTGATGAATCGCACAACCTACCATTATACACTCTTCCCCCTCTCCCACTGGACATCAGTCCTAGCCAAGGCCCTTCATCTGATTCCCCTCCATTGCAAACACATGGCCTCACCTTTCAGCTCCCTATACTCGACTAACCAACAACAAGCACCAACCTCTCAAAATTTACTTTTTAGCCTTCATGATTTAGCCTCTCTTTTGTCCAATCGCGGTTTATGTGTTATGGCCATCCCATCTATCACTCCACAATCCAAATCCAAAAGACCAACACTTGTTACAAGAAAAAAACCAAGCTCCAAAGAAAGTTACAAGGCCTTTATTCCTCGATACACTATGACAAAACAACCACCTTGGCTATTAGGGAAGGCTCATTTGAAAGCCAATGAAATTTCTTTCATGGAAGGTTTTGTGGACTTAACTTTTTGGAGGAAACGTACTTTGGTTAAAAAGCTCATTCAGCAACATAACCCGAGTATTGTTCTCTTACAAGAAACAAAGTTGTCATCAGTGGACTCCTTATTGATCAAATCTATTTGGAGCATTGCTTTCATTGGTGGGATTTCTCTGGATGCTATTGATTTGTCAGGGGGTATTCTCATTCTTTGGAGTGAGCCGAATTTTTCTATTAACGAGGTCATTCAAGGACATTTTTTCATCTTTATTCACGTATCATTGGCTGATGGTTACTCCTTTTGGTTCACAATTGTATATGCCCCTACGATAATGTTTACAAAGCTAATTTTTGGCAAGAACTTGATGAGTTGGCTGGTTTGGGTGGTGAAAACTAGGTTATTGGTGGAGATTTTAATGTTACTCTGTGGTCATAGGAGAAATCACATTATCTTCTAGCATGCGCGCTTTTAATCAATGGATAACTAATTACCAGTTTTGCGATATTCCTTTGTCAAATGGTTGTTTTACTTGGTCTAGTTCTAGCCCTATTTAATATTTGTCCCTACGACACCAGTTCTTACGAAAGTTGCCTTCATAAATTTGGATCAGTTATCCTTAAACGTTTGGAGTGAACCACATCGGAACACTTTCTTTTGGCTTCATCTTCGAGAAGTATTGTTTGGGTCTCTTTCCCCTTCAGATTTGAGAATTTATGGCTACAAGTCCCCTTTTTCTATTCTTTGGTGGAAGTTTGGTGGAATCAACATCCTATTACAGATTGGTCGGGCCATGGCTTTATGATGAAATTGCATGCTTTGAAATTGGTTATCTATGATTGGAGCAATACCCACCGTAGAGAGGCTTCTAAACTTCCATATCTTGACTTAATTATCACAATTAGACAACTTGAAAGATAGAGATTGCCTGAATGAGGATCAAATTAATAGTCGTCGTTTGCTTCGTGAACAAATTGAAAATTTGATAGTCTAGGAATATATTCATTGGCAGCAACGTTGTAAGCTTAAATGGCTTCTTGAAGGAGATGAAAATACCAGGTTTTTTCACAGTATTGTTCCTGCCCCCACCGAAAAAGCTCAATTACGGAAATTTATCTAGGGATGGCACTAGTCTTTTGACTGCATAGGCTATTCAGATTGGATTCTTAGCTTCTTACTCATCTTTCTTCACTAAAGATGGTAACCAACGTTTTCTTCCGACCAATCTTGATTGAAGCCCTATTAATCCCTCTCAAGCTTCTGATCTGGAATGCCCCTTTACTGAAGAAGAGGTTTTTTCGGCAGTTTACTCTCTTGGTATTAGTAAATCTCTTAGCCTTGATGGTTTCACAGTCTAGCTCTTCAAGTTCTTTTTGTCTACAATTAAATCTGATATGATGTTATTATTCAATCATTTTTTTACTTCTAGGGTTATTAATGTTAAGCTAAATGGGACCTATATCTGTCTGATCCCCAAGAAAGTAGACTTTAAAACGATTTTTTACTATCGACCGATCAATCTCATTTCATGTGCTTGCAAGATTGTTGTCGTGTTCTTTCAAACTGCCTCAAGAAGGTCATCATTTCACCATTGTTGACAATTAGTTGGTTTTTGTAGCCAATAGACAAATTCTGATGCTTATTTGATGGCTAATGAGCTCATTGATCATTGGACCTCTTCTAAGAAGTCTAAGGTTGTTCTTAAGCTTGATATTGAAAAGGCTTTTGATATGGTTGATTGGGAAGTTCTTGACTCAGTTCTCCATGTTAAAGGTTTTGGTTTTCTCTAGCGCACTTGGATTAAAGGTTGTCTTACTAGTGCCAATTACTCCATCATTTTAAATGGCCACCTTCGTGGCGAGATTATCCCTTCGCGCGGTAAAAGACATGGTGACCCTCTCTCTCCCTCCTTATTTATTGTTGTTGCTGATTGTCTGGATCATCTACTTGCTCACAACTCTTCCTTGGGTCTTACTATTGCTCACCCCATTAGTCAGTCATCTTTTTCACTAAATCATTTATAGTTTGCTGATGATACCTTGCTTTTCTCTATTGCTAAGAGATATGCTTTACAGAACTTATTTGATGTGGTTCATATTTTTTAATGTGCTTCTGGCCTTAAAGTTAATCTTACCAAGAGTGAGCTCCTTGGGATTCACGTCCCTGATTTTGATGTTCATGGGTGGTTGAACTCCTTTGGTTGCAAAGGGGTTTCTGGCCTTCTACTTATCTTGGGCTTCCTTTGGCTGACAACTCTTCATCTGTTACTTTTTGGTAGCCTGTGGCAGAAAGATTTCAACATAAACTTCATAACTTGAAGTATGTTTATATGTGGCAGAAAGATTTCAACATAAACTTCATAACTTGAAGTATGTTTATATAGCGAAAGGGGGAGACACATGCTTATTCAAGCTACTCTTTCTAGCCTCCTTACCTATTATTTGTCGTTGTTTTAGGCTCCTTCCTCTATCATTAGTTACCTTGACAAGTTGATTCATGATTTCTTCTAAGAAGGTTCTAGAAGTGATGGTGGCATGCATGATGTTAATTGGGCGATCTTTTAGCGTCCTTAGTTATTTGGCGACATTGGGATTGGTAATGTTAAGTCTCATAATTCATCTCTTCTTGCTAAATGGACACGACGTTTCATAACAAAGCATGATTCCTTATGGAGGAAGCTTATTGTGGCAATATTATTCCTCTAATTGTATATGGCCCTCTCCTATCACTCGAGGATCTTCTAAAGCTCCTTGGAGATCCATTTGTCGGTATATTGATTTGGTTGTGGATCGTGTTACTCGTCGCCTTGGTGATGGTGCTTCTACATCTTTTCGGCACGATTCTTGGCTTAGCTATGGTGTTCTTGCCACTACATATCCACGACTTTTTCGAATCACTCAACAGTCGGAGGCTATGGTGGCTAACGTCTGGGTTCCTTCCACCTCTTCTTGGAATCTTAATCTGTGACATAACCTTACTGAGTTTGAAGTTATTGAATGGGCCTTTCTATCTCGCTCTCTGGCCCCAACCAAATTGCATCTATTCCCTGATTCTTGGTTGTGGCCGCTTGACCCTTCTTTGAATTTCATTGTCAAATCTTTTATAGCTAATTTAGTGGGGGATTGAATGTTTATGGGTTGAAATTTCTACTTTAGTGAGAGGGAATTTAGCTGGACAAGTTAGGTTAAATTTTTATCCAATTATGCATGAAAATAATAGGAAGATAAACAACAATTGTAATTGAAGGGTCTTAATGTTGCGTTAGTATGATAATTATGAAGAGATTCGAATTAGAATGCTAAAGTTAAAATAGATTGAGCTTGGAGAAGGATATCATGATTTAGACTTCTACATTTATGCGATTTTTAATAAACAATTTATTTGTCGATAATTTATTGCGAGTTTTAATAAACAATCTATTCGTTGTTTTTAATAAACAATCTATTGGTTGATAATTGATTTTGAAAATTCAGGTTTGAACCAGCACCCTAGAAACTCACACCTCATTAAAATACTTGATACATATTGCTTTGCTTTCCTTTAGAAATGGAATCAACTTGTCACTTACCTTGATAAAATCAGTAAGCCAGTAGGAATTGTTAAGTAATTATACAATCATCAATCTCTGAGATACCTGGCTCTACTGGGAATTTATTACTTCGACATGTGCCCTTGTGTGATGTCAATAATTCAGCACTATTTTTTTTTTTTTTTTTTAATTTACTAATACATACTCTAGGTTAGTTGAACTTATTTTGGTCTAATTATTCAATTTTATTTTATGTCTAATCATAGTCTTTTAACAATTTAGTTTCTCAAAATAATTTTTACTTAAATATGCTCAACAATAATAATAATTTTTATACAAATGAATATGATAAATAAATTTTCAAATTCGGTGAAAATCCTAATAAATAAATTTTTCTTGACAAAATAAATACTTTTTTTTATACAAAAAATCAACACTAATTTAGTACTAGAGACTAAATTAAAAATAATTGAGAATACGTGAATTCAAATTAAACATTTGAAAAGCACGAGGCACAATGATAACGTCAAAGTCAACAACAGTGAAAGAGGCTCACCACACGATGCAATGGGGCACCTCGTTACATGATCTAAGGACAAAATTAACTCGCAATATTAACAAAAACTCAACTCATCGACCATCGATTCCTGAATTTCATCTAGAGTTACCCCAATAGGAGAATTTTTAAAAGAGTTGTTCCGGAGAGCCTTAACAATAGTTTGGGAGTCAGTTTGAATCCCACATTAGGAAGGCCCAACTCAAAAAACTATTTAAGCCTATCAAGCATGGCCGAAGCCTCAGCAGCTAGAATATCAACAATCCCATCCTCAAAACGAGCCGCAATCCCCTCCTGTCCTGAATAACCACACCCAACCCCGAACCAGGCGGCGAAATACAAGAGGCGTCCACATTGAATTTGAAACCGTCATCGACCGGCGGCTTCCATCGAGCTATCTGCACTACCAAAGGTTGCCGAGATTCGCGGCTTGCTGCACTTGAAACTCCTGGATGTGTAATCTTCACCCCCACTTCTCTGACCTTCAAACCCCGATTAACGGAGTTCCGATCAGACCACACACACCAGCACCTAACGCAAAACACCTCCAACACATCCTTAGACAAGTCCGCTACTCTGCAACACAACTCCGTGAACGGGATATCACCAAACTTCTTATTCATAATCATAATGGGGTGATTCAACAGCCGCCACAACATTTTTGCCTTCTTATATCGAATGAGAGCCCTTTTTTTTTTCTTTTTTTTTGGTCAAATGCACAGTCAACTGTCCAACCTATCCATTCTGCAAATGGGAATTGAGCAAATAAGCTCAACAAAAAATCAAGATAAACATAGTGGTTGACATATAGTTCTTTCCTAGAAATCAAGTGTTCAAAATTCAAACCATACTACCTTTATATGTAATACAATAAAGACAAAATTGAAACCTTTTCTTCCATTCCACTCCCGACATTTTTTATAAATTCATCCATTAGACAAACTTAATCATCCTTCTTTTTTAAGTGCAATATGATAATCTGGAGTCAATTTTAACAAGTGCAGCATTAATCTTATCCAGTCATTGGGTATAGTTTTTTAGTAAAGCAAGTGCACTATGGTAATATACGGGTGAGAATGATTATGAAAAGACTAAAATAAAATCATTTTATCATTTTCAAAATCACTTTAAACAAGCTTTTAATAATTCAAAATTCAAAACTAATTTTAATCTATAGAAATTATATTTAAAAGTATAAAATTAAATATTAAATTAATTTTCAAAGATTAAAAGTTTATTTTAGAAAGTATAAAATTAAATATTAAATTAATTTTGAATGATTGAAAATTTATTTGTCATTGAAAAAAGATAAAAGTGATTCTAAGACTCAAAATCACTCTTAGACATCCACTAAATGACTTGTGTTACCTATAATTGTTATTATTATTATTATTTTTGGCTTGCAAACACAATCCCAAACCCAGTTCTTAGATAATAGTCGTTAAGAAAAAAATAGAGGGTAAATAAACTTTAACAACAATATTAGACAAGTTTTCTCAGTCATATCTGGGGATGGCAACAAGGTGGGGCTAGGATGCACTTTTCATCTCCCATCTCGGTGGAGATTTTTCACTCCCATCTCCTCCCCATTATAGGTTTTGGGGTTGGGGTCGGGATCGGAGACGGGAATCCCCATTCGGGAATCAGGTTTTCTTAAAAAAATAATTTAAAGAACAGTTTGAAGTGTGGGGGAGAGGGCTGGTCCCTTCTCATTCCCAGTAAGAGACCAGATTTAAATCTCTGACCCTCATACCCGATCAAACTGGAAATTCGCGGCAGGGACCTTTCGGACCCGATCCCCTATCACGTCTTGGTGCATGTAGATTCCTAATTGTTCCAACAAACAAGTTTAACCCTCCTTTTTCCTTTCCTTCTCATCTTGCCCCTCGAAAATATATATTTCCCCGAGTATAGGCATAAAATCTGTAGAATGGTGGTCAAATCAATTAAACTCCATAGGCTGCAAATACGCACAGAAGATTAGTTAAAGAAACTAAAGAAAAATGTTACAACTCCAGTAAAACGTGAAGCATCATCCAAGTATTAGTCAGAAACAAATACACTAGTTTTGATGCAAACGGAAGACGTGTAAAGCTAAACCTTGGGGTCACAAGAATGAAACCATAAAGACAACTATTATGTGCAATAGATATACAAAATGATGTTGATGCAAGTTCCTATAATGCCAAAATGAAAGAAATGAGATATGCAATACATAGGATCTGATGTCAAGAAAGCCTTGCTCTTGTCTCCAAAGGGGAAAAAGAAAAAAAAAGGAAAAAAAAAGAAAAAGGAAAAAAAGAAAAAAAGAAAGAAATGAGATATGCAATACATAGGATCTCATGTCAAGAAAGCCTTGCTCTTGTCTCCAAAGGGGAAAAAGAAAAAAAAAGGAAAAAAAAAGAAAAAGGAAAAAAAGAAAAAAAGAAAGAAATGAGATATGCAATACATAGGATCTCATGTCAAGAAAGCCTTGCTCTTGTCTCCAAAGGGGAAAAAGAAAAAAAAAGGAAAAAAAAAGAAAAAGGAAAAAAAGAAAAAAAGAAAGAAATGAGATATGCAATACATAGGATCTCATGTCAAGAAAGCCTTGCTCTTGTCTCCAAAGGGGAAAAAGAAAAAAAAAGGAAAAAAAAAGAAAAAGGAAAAAAAGAAAAAAAGAAAGAAATGAGATATGCAATACATAGGATCTCATGTCAAGAAAGCCTTGCTCTTGTCTCCAAAGGGGAAAAAGAAAAAAAAAGGAAAAAAAAAGAAAAAGGAAAAAAAGAAAAAAAGAAAAAAAGAAAAAAAGAAAAAAAGAAAAAAAGAAAAAAAGAAAAAAAGAAAAAAAGAAAAAAAGAAAAAAAAAGGAAAAAAAAAGAAAAAGAAAAAAAAGAAAAAAAGAAATGAAAGCCTTGCTCGCCTCAAGTTCTAATGCCTTTGAAAGAGGATGACAAGATCCGAAAGAGGCCGTCTGGGTTATCAGCATGCACCTGTTGATACAAAACACAGCATATAGATACAGTATTACTTCTTGTTATATCATAAATTGACACAAAAAGGAGGACGCAAAAGATAGATAGTTTGGAGAAAGAATCTAGTCCTTATGATTTTAAAGTTGAGAATTTAGGCTCTATAGTTCGATAAAATCTCATAAATAGTTCCATACCATACGGACTAAATTTTAACTTTCTCTAAACCACCGCACCAAATTTATAATTTAACCTAGAAAAAACCATACCCAATGACCGGCATCCTCAAGGACGTGCATTTCAACTCCACCTCCCTCTTCAACAGCCAGTTCCTCTGCAGCATGAATTCTCCGAATGTCTTCAAGTGCCCAACGGTGCAAGCTTCTTTCAGCTTTCAAGAAATTGATATGCACACCACAGGGAACGTCTTCCACAATTTTCCTACAACACAGTCGTATGAGATTGCATAATCTACTTGATCAAACTTAAAGTATTTTGAAAGAGGAGAATATGTTGATGAGGTCACTACCATAAATTTGTCTCTTCATAGGAATGATACATTTCAGCAATGCCCTTGAGATCAAACGTCCATGAAAAGCCAGACGATGATGAACCACGAGGCCCAATAGGTCGAAGGTTTGTAACGACCCACTGTGAACCAACAGAATTTTCAGAAAAATTTCAATATCAAATCAAAAGCCAAAGACATGACATGACAGACACATACCAAAAGTTGATATCTTATCAGGAAAAAAAACATTGTTTATATTACATTACACGTTAGGAATTTTAGCAGGATTGGTAAACACCTTCTGTAAACAAAACAGAATATCAAGAACGCTGAAGTCACCAACCAAAGCAAAAGACAATGAAAATATAGCATAGCATCATTCATGGTTTATTCTTACAAAAATAAGGGGCTGAGAACCCAGCTCCAAGAAAACTTTTTGGGCGTTAATAGATTGAGGAAGGAAGTTTTGTATTTAGCACATTCTTTTTAATATCTGTGAGTGCCGGAAAAGTGTATATATGTATATAGTATCAGTTTATCACAAACAATGAACTCTTACAAAATGATTTTTAACTTTGATGTCCCATTCAATTACATTATCCACAATTTTCAATCATTTGTCAAGATTTAACTTATTCTCTTATACGGATCAGAATTTTAACATAAAAATTGTCATTTTCTAGTCAATGTGGAAACTAACGTTAAACAACCAAGATATAACATGTTCCACCTGATGAGAAGCTTCTCTGGATCTATTTATCTAAAGCTCTACTAATTATTATTATGGCTTAGAAACAACAACCGTCCTTTCAACAAGGGTTCTTTTTTGATATGTTTTTGGATTCAGTTCCTGTTAAATATTCTTACCTTTTTCTAGATATAGCTGAAATCAACTTTTAGCTAATTAGAAAGCATTTGCGTAATTTCATTAGCTTGGGCATTCCTTCCCCTTCATTTGTACATTTCATGTCATCATTGAAATCCTTAGAAATAAACAAAATTAAACAAAAAAGAACTGCCTGAACGATGATTGACTTGGACAGTAATTTGGGAACACCTAGTATGAAGCCAATCCTCATCCAGGCACATTCATCCCCTTTTACTGCCAGGCAGTAGGCACGAGGCACCTTGAAAGTTGTAGGTAGTTGATAGTTTTTAAATGTGTGAACTAATTATCGACCTTAGTACAAGATATAAAATGTATCTGCCAAATGAGTTCTTTCAGAAACTTATTTTCCTATATTATGAAACAAACTTCTAAGATAGTAATGTCCCTCCATGGCCACTACTTCAAACGAAGAAACATGCAAAGCACTAGTTGTTTGCCAGCATTTTACTAGGAAAATAACCAAATAAGACACTTCTGAAGGGGGAAAAAAGGCAAAAATTTCGAACATAACACGTATGTTTATCAGTGGATGGTATACTCCATGCTACCACTTCGAAAATCAAGAGTTCCTCAACAAAGACTTGTTTAGAAGTAGAAATTCATCAATAAATAGGTGAATATTTGGACAATTGAATGAATATTTAAGCCTGAGGGTAGTAGTGCACAATCATGTAATATATGAAATGAAATGAAAGGAAAGGAGTCTGACTCAGGATGATGCATGAGTGGAGCCTTATTTAAACGCCCAAATGCTGAATGAGGTATTCGTATGAAGATAGATGCATGAAACCCTGCGCTTAACACTAAATGCCCATTCGCATGACAATAGAAGCTCAAAGAAACTGCTTAACTAAATAGTTTAAGAGGAAAGTGACCATGATACCTGTGCTACATCCTTAGAAAATCCATGTTGAACCAGAGCATTCACAACATCCTGCTTCGAGGATACCTATTACCCAAAAATATGTATATTATGTGCACGAACGAAGGACAACATGATATATATATATATATATATATATATATATATATAATGCAGTCTCCAAATGAAGATATTGGAATGTAGATATGACAGCTGTAACAAGAATCTTAGAGTGGTTCAAATGCTAAAATGAAAAAGGTAAAGAAAACCAATCAGTGGACTGTTTCTTTTACCCCCGAAAAGAGAGAGAGAGATCAGAGTGGGATAAAACAGTAAACTGCAATTTTACCTCATTTTGCAGCGTACTTAGGAAAGATATTAATTTTTCAGGATGGTCCTCTCCATCTCCACCAGGTCGAACTATTCCAGGAGTGGCATCCAGAACCCAAACCTACAGGGATTTTTTTTTTTTTTTTTTTTTTTTTTTTTTTTTTTTTTTTTTTTTTTTTT
>QLSR01000084.1:343498-364238 GCA_031780015.1 Citrullus colocynthis
TTTTTTTTTTTTTTTTTTTTTTTTTTTTTTTTTTTGAAAAGACAAAAGAAAAAGAAAATAAGCATTATGAAAAGAAGGGAACATATAGAGAAAGGACACAAGCACTATGTAGATTCTTTGAAAAAAAAAGAACAAAAACCTCCAAATAGGAACATATTTATTGCATTTGATTACCTTCCACTCCAGAATAAAACCTTAATTAATTACTTCTCTAACTTTCTTTCTGTGACAATTCCTAATACCTATGTATTAAGTTTAAGAGAATCGAGAGTTAAGATAAACTCTGTAGGAAAGAACCTACTCTCACTGGCCGGGCAAGAGGTTTAGCAGCCTGTTCTACCATACTCAAGACAACTGCATAGATAATTTAAGGTGCAGTAAGCACCAGTACCATTAGCACCTGAAAAATGAATAAGATTTCATGTCAAATTGCACAAAGGCTAGTGTACATTGCTTGTTAGGTTACTAAATACCTTTTCCTCCGAAGCTGTGCCCGACTAGAACTCGAGGTGTTATTTTCAAATGTCGGACCTAATAAACAACTAATGGAGTTAAGATAACAGTCATGTATCTTTTTATATCACATTTAAAATATAATATCTAGTATCCTCGTGGAGAAGGAGCAAATGTACATAATTTCATTGAAAACAAGACAGCTGACGCCAAAATTCTAGGCAGGGGATGATGGCCCAAAACATTATATCATTTAGCTACAAACATATTATCCATAGATAATGAGACTAACAAATTCAAGCAATCCCAGCACTCACTTTCCTACATACACTAAAACAAAATGAAAGTTTGTTCGCGCACCACACCAAATACATGTCATGTGCATTATAAAAATTAAATGATCCTAATGTTCAAGAGATGAATACAATTAATAATTTTACTCAATGTCTGAAGACCACACACCAGTTTCAAGACATCAAGAGCAGTAGCAGAAACAGTGTGAGGGCTCATCTTTGTAGTTAATGTTGAATCACCATGACATCGCAAATCTACCAAAAGAAACTGCAAAATAACAACAAATGAACGTATGTAAGCTTAACATTTCAGAACTTTTAAACCAAGATGCCCTCCTTATATTTCAGCCAAAGACATTTAGATATTAAAATTTATGAATGCAACCAAAAGAGAGAGAACCATAATTGAGTAGATACAAGAACACTAAGCGAGCATGAGTTAGGTCTTACCACGTGATTTCGAATGCTAAAGCAAACATGAAAGTATTTTGTGAGAAAGGCAAAAAGGAATATTTAAAACATGGCTCCGGGTTGTAATTTTCCAGGGAAAGACTCAACCTTTTTTCGCTCCAAGAGAAATTATATTTTTAAGAACAAAAACTGAAAGTAGCTCCCCAGTCCCCCATCCCCAAGCCCTCACACCATTTGAAAAGCTACCTGCCATACTGGAAATTCTTTGGCCAATCTTCTAGCAAAGGTTCCTGTAGCATAAGTACCAAGTGAGCACTTCAACTATCAAAGCTACAGTTACAAAAGGCCAAATATAAAATTATGATATTCACATCAAAATTTCATATCTAATCTTTCCCATACACACACATATATACAGTCAAGTTGCCACCATCTTCCTATATTCTCATCAAGGAGTACAGCACATCTCCTTTCATGGAAGTGAAAAATTAGCATGTGGATGAAAAATTATGGTGTTAGACTAACTTGATGCTGCACATTAATTCCCTTACTTCAATAATTCATGTAGACCTAAAATCCAAAGACATCAGTTTGTATTTAATTGAATTTTCAAAAGTACATAAGATCATTGAGATGAGAAAAAGAAAGAAGAAAGTTCATCAGTGCTCTCTAAGTGATAATTATCTTTTGAGGTTTCAAATTTTTCATATTTAGTTTGTTTGGCCATTAAGCCATTGTGATAACATCAAGTGAGTCTGTGGCTAAACACTATGCCATCAACCCAGCCCATCTAGCACGACAAAAGATCAAAACACACTCAGGCACCATGCCACTTAACTATTCAGCAAGCATGAGCAAGTTAAGAATACTATTCAATACTAAGTGCTTACCCCAGTTCTTTCTGCTGCCTAGAATTCCATGCAGAAAGACTGCTGTTGGTGGATCAGGTGATGATCTATCCATTACATTACTCCACTTTACCTGCTCAGAGCATGTGGAAACACAATTTAACAGCAGAGTCCCACAAAGCATGTGACAGCAGTACATAAACTTCATACACCTTCATCTCCCCGATATTCAGAAATTATTCATACATAAAAAGAGAAATTAGATTGCACCAGAACCTTTGCACAATCCACGTTTCTTAAAAATATAAAAGAAACTCACTAAAAACACTTTTCTTTTTTTGTAAGATTACTGAAAATAAAAGAAGTTCTAAACCATTCAATGTACCCTTGTTTATTGAGAACAAGAACTTTAGCAGACATGACATGAGTGACAGTAATTCTACCGTACGTTTATGATTTGAAAAGGTAAATATTTGCAATTTTCCAAATTTTAGTTGGCATGTGTAGGAAAGATCAAAGAATCCCACGTGTAGAATAGAGAAGAAAATAAGTTTAACCCGGTGGCTCAGAACAACTCAAATATCAGAACTGAATTTCACCCAGTCAGTCCCGCTGCTAAAATCTAATACATGAAGTGAAGAAAATATCTACATACATGGCCCATGAAAAGTAAAAGGGATTCATGAAACTTACTAGTTCTCCTTGAACTAGATCAAAAGCCTGTGAAAAAGAAAGATAGTTCAGGTTAAATGAAAAAAGAAAGGTAAGACTTCAGTTTCTTTGATATTAAAGAGGATTAAATAAACAGAAAGTTTAACACGGACTGGCAATGGCATTAGCCTTGTAGCTCTAGAGGAGATAGATACCAATAATTCAGACGTCATTTTTCTGAGATTTTGATGTGAAACTGTCTCGTCCAACAATGCTGCACAGATGGATGAATGTTTAACTGCAGTGCTTGAATGACCATGAGCAAATCGGGGCAAGTGCACGCCATTCTGCAGAAAGCACAACATAAAACATACTAATCATTTTCCAACAGTGTCTTCGGCATGTTTTCCACTAAAGCCGGACAAATGAATTCTGTTTAAGTAGCATGTTAACAGTAAATAACAATTGAGATAACATTTTCACACCATTTAGCAATAATAAAAACTCGATGATCGTGGTTTGGACTGAGTGATCGAGCATAATAGCGTGAAGTGTCCAGAGAATGTTAGCCTTAACAAAAGTTTAAAATATCCTTTTCTCAAATAGGAAGAAGAATAGCCAATTAGGTGCAAAGGCATAAGTGGCTTGTCTACAAAGAACTTCCTATCCTAACGGAATAAAGTTAAATGTTAGAATGGCTGACAATGTTCAAGTAGTAAAGTGAAATCATTCGTCTCCGGTACACAAAATAAGTAAGAAGAAGACTAAACAGTAACTTCTGTTTGAATGAACTACCATAACAGACAAAACATCTAGAGTAAAATAAACTTTAGAACTCAAGGACACAATTGTACAATCTATAGAACAGATCCTATTCAAGTAAGGACGTTCTAGAGTAAAATAAACTTTTGATCCTAGGATTATAACTTATTTATATTTGGTTCCTAGATCTTCAAAACTCAAACTTTTAGGCCCCATCTGGTAAGGTTTTTATTTGTTAGTTAGCCAATAAACACCTACTTTATAATAATGTTTTCAAAACTCAAGCTAATTTTTTAAAACAAAAAAGGTAGTTTTAAAATTTGTTTTTAGAATTTAGCTAAGAATTGAACTCATTTACTTAAGAAAGATGAAGACATGGTAAGAAATGGAGAGGTAATATGCTTCATTTTCAAAAACCAAAAACCAAAAACCGAATGGTAACCAACGGGCTTAATTCTTGATATTTGAATTTAGTTTCTACTGTGACCCTATTACTAAAGTTGGGAGTCGATTTTAATTGGTTTCAAGAGTTCAAAATTCGTTTTTAAATAGTTGCTAACTGCTGGTTGATATAAAGAAATGATGACGTGACAATCAAAATATGCTAACTCAACTTTGTGGATATGTTTTTTTTTTCTTTTAATACTCATTGAACAACTAGAAACCAATCTCAAACTTCAAAGATGAATTAGAAAAGAAATTTAAATCTTGGGTTTTGAAACCTCCACGATCAAATACATACGAATTTCAAATTTCAAAACAAAATATGTTAGTTGAAAAATTAGAGCACAATAGAAAAGGGACAACGTATGTTTTACCCAAAGACCAACATCTATATAATCTCCTGGTAACATGTGAACTAAAAAGAAATCTACGCCACTCGCATTTTTATAAATTAAATTGAATCGTGTAATTTCAAAAAGTGGCAGGTAAACGACTTCCACACCAATCTCGCATGCGAGACTGATGTATTTCCTGGTCGGTCCGGGCCGAACCAAACCGTATGAAACTAATTCAGGGTAAATCCTGGCGCTCGTTTTATCTTTCCTGGGTATTTTACTTTTCATGAACGGAATACTTTGGAGAAAACAGATAAAAAACCGAAACAAACAAGCAGAGACCGCGAGTAATTTAGCATGTTTGGTTTTACTTCTTTAAGAATTTTGAGGGGTTTCAAACCCACGACCATAAGACCATTTGAGCTATATTTTGACAAGAAATGTTGGTACGACAGAACTGAAGAGAGAAAACATTAAAACAAGTAGCTGAAAGAATGAATGAGAAAAAAGATTTTGTAAAAATGGGATTGGAAAAAAGTACCCGGAGTTGACAGTTGAAACTGGCCGGATTAGCAGGCCAACTGATATGGCGATCGAATCGAGCTGTGGAGCTTCTCTCAGCCAAATCAACAAGGGATCCGGAAAATGTCGCCGCAAAACTAGCAACTATCGGCATTGCAGGGTAGATAGAGAAAAAAAAGGAATCATAAGCCGAGAGCTTCCTTTGGAGAAGGAAGATCGGGAGGAGAATTGAGAGAGGAATTGAAGGCGAAATTGGTGCAAAGCGGAGAATGGAGGAGGAGAAATGAAACGAGGAAAGAGGAAAGGGAAACGAGAGGCGGAAAAAGCGAGGAAGGCGTTCTGACGGGGCGTCCCAAGTTGGTTGGACCATCCAGCGACGAGCTGGAGACTCTGGGCTTGCCGCAAGTTTCACACGTACGGGACAAAATACAGTGTTAGCTGAAAATAAACCGGAATAGTTTTTGTAATGAATGATTTTTCACATGAAAAATCATATTGAGCCGGTATGTTTTTTTAAAGGGCCGGTTCCACAAATAGCAATCAAACCTAAAATAATAAAATATTTAGCACAATAAAAAATATATTAAAATATAGCACAAAGTTAGAGTTAGATATCACTGATAACAGTTATTAATGATAACAGTTATTAATGATAGTCATGTTGGTAAATGACTAAAAAGCTCATATTCAGCCTGCCATTTCACGCTTTTTTCTTCCAATTTTCTCAAATTGAAAGCTACCACTAATAGTAACTATCAGTGATAGTTATCAGTGGCTATCAATGATAGTTTTCAAATTGAGAAATATTAATACAACCTTGAAATAGTAACACTTGAAATATTAGCTTTCAATTTGCTATCATTTATTAGTGGCCATTATTGATACACTTTCATTAATTGGAATCAAGCTTGAAATATTAACACTTAAGGCCATTAATGGTTTTCAATGGTAGACTTTTATTAGTAGTTATCAACTTTGTAAGTAAACTATCAACTTTCAAAGATTAACATTTAAAGCTAAAAGTGATAGAAGTATATTAATTAGAGGTTTATAAGTGACTATCACTGATATCTACCTAAGTCATATAATTGATAACTTCTATTAGTGGCTATCACCGATAGCTTTTAGCAGTGGCTATCAATGATAGACTTTCATCAAATGAAATCAACTTTTATATCATTAATATCATTGATATATGGATATCATCTAAGTTCTATCATTGATATCACTTATATCGTGGTTATTGATAATAGCTTCTATCACTGATAACATACTATTATAGATAACTTTTGTCATTCATTTTTACCATCAAATAACATATTTTTTTTAAAAAAATAATGTTATTGTAATGAATAGGGTAGGATTGAAAGTATTGACAAAAATAGGGTAGCGAAATCGTGGACAGGGTCCACTATTTACCCTCCACATGGCATGCAAATCGTAGGTCCACGATTTGTCCACATCTCCGGCCGACATGGGTTTTCCTTTTTTTTTCTTTTTTATCTTCTTCGTGACTCCCTCTCTTTCCCTTTCTTCCTTCTTTTTTGCTTTTTTTCTTCTTCTTCTTCTCCGACATGAATGGTCCAAAATCTGACGTGACCAACTCTGGTGAGGGAGAGCAAGAGTGAGAGATAAGATCGATGATGAGTGAGGAAGGAAGCGAGACGACAAAGACGAGCAAGAAAAAAGCGAAAGCGAAAGAGGTCAGTCTTTTGTCTCGCTCGTCTTTGTCATCTCACTCACACTCTCTCTCTCTCTCTCTCTCTCTCTCTATCTCTCTCTCTCTTTCATCTTTGTTGGGAACAAGATGAAAGCAAGAGTGAGAGAGATGAGTTGGTTGCGTCTTCTTCTTCTTCTCTTGCTCTCGCTTTTGTCTCGCTCATCTCTGTCGTCTCGCTCGGCTAGTTCTCGACAGGGACAAAAGAGAGAGTGAGAGCGAGACGAGTGAGACGAAAGACTGATCTCTCTTGCTCTTTCGTGTCGCTCGTCTCGCTTCCTTCCTCACTCATCATCGGTCTTATCTCTCGCTCTCGCTCACTGGAGTTGGTCACGTTAGATTTTGGACCATTCGTGTCGGAGAAGAAGAAGAGTCGGAGAAGAAGAAGAAGAAAAGAAAAAAAAAGGAAGAAAGGGGAAGAGAGGGAGTCACGAAGAAGAGAATAAAGAAAAAAAAATAGAAACCCACGTCGAGCAAGTCATGATCCACGATTTGCATGTCATGTGGAGGGTAAATCGTGGACCTGATGCTAGGTGGAAATCGTGGACCCCGTCCACGAGTTCGCTACCCTATTTTTGTCAATACTTTCAACCCAACCCTATTTTTGTCATTATTTATTAAAATAACATTATTTATTAAAATAACCCCAAATAACATGCTATCATTGATAGCTTCTACCACTGATAAAATGCTATAAGTGATAACTTCTAGGCATGCCACTTACACTTTTATTCGATATTCAACTTTATTAATTAATTCCACTAAGTTGGCTACCAATGATAGACTTCTATAAGTGGCTATTAACTGTGGAAGAAAATCATCACGGATTAAGCTATCAATAATAGAAAATATTTGTGGTTATTTCTGATACACTTTTATTAATACCTATCAATTTTGAAATTTATCATGATTATCAATAATAGACTTCTATCACTAGTATCTACCTAAGTTCGATATCGTTGATATATATCTAAGTTCTATCACTAATATCACTAATAATTGATATTACCGATGTAAACCCTACTTTCATTGCAACTACTAAACATAAGTACATAGTATCGCTGTAAACTTATTTACTTGTTCTCCCTCTTGTAGATCAAAGAAGAAGTGGAGGAAGTCAGAAGTAATTTTTGTTAAGTTGAATATTTAAGTCATTAAGAGGAAACTGAGTTAGAATTTACTTCAAGTATTAATTGGGATGTAAAAACGAATTTTCTTTTTGTTTTTCTTATTTTTTCTCATAAATTAAAAAGTAAAAAGAAAAAAAAACAGAAGAAAGAAAAAGAGAGAAAAGAAAAAGAAAAGAAAAAGGAAAAATAATAAATAAACAAAAAAAAAGAAAAAAAAAGGAAGGAGATAGTGGAGAGTAAGTTGGCAGGAATTTTTTGGGTGCATAAGTCAAAGTTGTTGATCTTATCCCCATTTCTTAAACTTCAACCGACTCCATCTTGCAGCTAAGTATCGAGGGGAGGAAGAAGAAGGAGTCTAGGGCAAATTTGTGTAGAATTGTGGTCGGTTTCGTGGTGTAATTGAAGCTGAAACAGAAGGTTTGGTTGCTGTCACACAGTTTGAGCAAAGTCTGGTGTTTGGTGAATAGCGAGCTGAAGAGACCGAGTTTGAAGCTGAAAATTTGAGATTAGTAAGTTAATTCAATTTTTAACAACTCTTGTGAAGGATGGTTGAGATGAATATGAAGAGAAACATATTAAATGTTAGGTGGAAGCGACTGATACGGATTTCCTGTGTGATCTAGAACAAGGCGAAGTAAATATATGTCGAACGAAGAGAAGTTAAGCTCTGACATTTTGAGGTAAGCTAGAAAACACATTTTTTTACAAGTTTGTAGAAGAGAAGAAGTTCTAATTCATGCTGGAAATGCGACTTTTAATAGTTAGAAGTTCGAAGACAGCAGCAAAGGGAACGAATCTCGCTGGAAAATTGGACGACACTGGGAATGTCTGGAGTGAGAGTGAGACAAGTCTCGCTGGTCTTGCTGGTGAATTTTGTCTCACAAATCTCGTTCATCCAAAGTCGCGCTGGTAAAGTTTGTTTTTGCTTGATTTCGCTGGTTTAGTCTCGCTAATGGTTGAATCTCGTTCATTAGTGAACTTTTAAATGAAATATAGCCTCGGTTGAGAATTTCTTCATGGAGTATAATCTCGGTGATGGCTTTTCTTTATGTGGTAGGGTCTTGCCAGTGAATAATATGAATGAGTCTACTTTAAACAAAGTTTTTATGTTGTATGATTATGTTTGGAGACATGTTTTTATGTTTATGCTTTCCACGGTTTTAACGTGCTATGATGATTATTTGCTTGAGAGGAAGTGTGTGTTTCCAGGTGCATGCATATTGTGTGTCTTACATTGGAAATCATTTGAAGCATACTAGTTGTTAAAGGAGTTTTACGAAAGGCATGCTATTTATTAACCTATGATTTTATGGAAAGCATTGATGATTGTTAATGAGTTTGTGAGAATTTGAAATGTTATAAACTCATAAATCTTTATTTGTGCTATTTTCAAAGCATGTTGTTTTTTAATAATATTTATGAAAAGGTTCCCAATGCTGAAGGACAGGGAGAAGAAATGTGGGTAGCCGGGATATAGAAATGGTTTCTAATGCTGAAGGACTCGGAGAAGGCATGTGGGTAACTTGAGTATAGAGATAAGCCCCAATGCTGAAGGACTTGGAGAAGGCATGTGGGTGGCCTAAATCCCATTTATGGGACCCGATACTGAAGAGCTTGAGAAGGTATTTAGGTAACCCATGATATGATATCTATGTGCACATAGAGGTATGATAGACGTTGTTGTGTTGGAGACTACTCCACATAACTATGGATATTTGACGTTGGGTGTGTCGAGATTTCTCTGCCGCAACTAAGGATGTTCGATAACTTGTAGAAATACAAGTTATTATAGTCACTATTTGAATTAATTAGAGTAACTTTAGAGCTAAATGCATGATTTTGGTAGTTGAATTATGTAAAATGTATCACCATGCATTGGCACTATTTACAAAACAAAATACCTGAAAAATTATGAGCTTTTCTGTTCTTAACGCAGGATTAAGAAGAAAAGAAGCCCAAATAACCCAAGGACTAGAGACGAAGCTGCTGCGAGAACAAATAGAAACCCATGCGTCGAAACTATGCGTTCGAGGCCATGCGTTGAGACCATGCATCGATACCATGCGTTGAGGAGAGAGTAAATACGGACGCCTGGGCAAAAGCTGTCAAGTCATTATGAAAAAGGACAACACGTTATCAGATCATGGCAGAATCAATGTAACTACAATGTAAAAAGTCTACGCAGCGGGGCAGGGAATTTAATGCAGAAGTGTCAGGCCATCATGAGCTTCAACTTTTCAACGCCTATAAAAAGTCCAAAACTTCAAAGGAAAAAGAGGAAAAAAACAAGTTCAGGAGGCGAAAGCTCTGCACAACTCCTCCACCATAACCAACCTCCATTTCAAGCTCGTCTGAGAGAAGGATTCTGAGAACTTTCAGAATCATCTCCCAGTGAGTGAGAACCTTCACCCTATAGATTTTATGTATCAGATAGCAACTATCTCAAGCCTCAATGAAGCAAGACTTTGCCATTGGCGGCTTGACGTCTTCCATTTCTATTTATTTTCCATTTTCCTCCTTTTTACTTATGTTTTGTTAATGACATTCGAGAGAATGGCTTATTTTCTTAATGTAAGTTTGATTGACGACTATCTTCCACTTATTTCCATATTAAATATCTTACACCATGTTATTTGAATGCTAAATGAGTTAGATGTTAGAGTTAGTTTTTCTTAAGCAATATGAAGTATGCTACATCCTGATGAATGCATGTCATTAGCTTGCATAGCATTGTCTGACAAACAAGTGTAATAAGCGCGACTGTCTAGCTTGAGAAAGTAGGTGGTTAATCTTTAACATTTATCAAGACTAGATAAAGTGCAGAGATGTAGTTCATCTTTTGCCAACACAAACTTACCATGCATCTTAGAGATAAGATTAATGTGGCGTCGAAACATCGAAAGATGGATTCACAAACTCAGTTTGTAGGTATGTACTTATACTTAGATAGGCTTAAGTAACAACTAGCTCCTGCGTTAACTCTACCTTTATCTTATGGTTCCATTCATTCTCAATGCATGCTATCTAACATTAAATGACATTTGACAAACCATCGCCGCGTCCACCTCATTGTTAGTTGTAGGAAATTTTATTCATTCTTTATGTATAGTTATAGATACATATAAATCTTACACATATTACTTGTATAGTCCACCGCATAGTCAAGCATCTATTTTCAACGCCTAGTTATTACAAATCCCTGCTTTTGACCATGGACTCACCAGGAAACCTATAAGAGCTTATACTTGGGCTTCTTATAGGAAAACTTGCTTAATCATTATCATACGTGAGTAATTCTCAACGCATCTTTGTACGGAAAACGATAACATCTATTTTTGTGCAACACGCTATGAAACTCAAATGTAAATCGAAAATAGAAAACAAACAAATCGAAAAAAAAAAAAATCAACAACAAGTTTTTGGCGCCGTTGCCGGGGATTTGAATTAATAATTTAGGTTTTGAAATATTTTCTTGATCTATGCAAAAATCTCAATCTCGGGCCGTACAGAGCGTTTAGCCGAAGATGCACTTGACAGTTTATGAACAAAGGACAACCTGTGTTCATTTCTGACCCTAAGATCGAGAGAACCTTTCGGAAAAGAAATAAGACATTTCAAAGGCGACGACAATTTTACAGAGAGAAGCAAATGAAAAATCAAGCAAACAATGCCAATCAGCCTTTGAGAGCGAATAATGGGGCAAATGACAGGCATGGCGAAGCAATGAACCATGCGTTAGCCCAAGCGCAGCTTCAAGTGCAGTTGCAAAATGATCAACAAACTCATCCTATTCTATTGGCACATGATCGGAACCATCCGATCAGGGATTATGAGTCGCCAATCTTATATAATTTTTCACCTAAAATTATGCGACCCGCGTCTCAAGGTTCGAGATTTGAAATGAAGCCAGTCATGCTTCAAATGCTACAAACAGCAGGTCAGTTTGGTGGATCACCCGGTGAAGGCCCTCATGCTCACCTAAAAAGCTTCATCAAAATCTATAATACCTTCGTCATCCCAAACATAAGTGCAGATGACATTCGGTTGACGTTGTTCCCATTCTCCCTCAGAGATGAGGCGAGACAGTGGGCATATTCTTTGGAACCAGGTGAGATCACTACTTGGAACCAAATGATCGAGAAGTTTATGAAAAAGTTCTTCCCACCGACGGAAAATGCTCGAAGAAGAAGAGATATCGCCAACTTTCAACAAAAAGACAGAGAAACCCTGAGCGATGCTTGGGCAAGATTTAAGAGGTTGGTGAGGAACTGTCTGCATAATGGTTTTTCTGACTGTGTACAAATGGAGATATTCTATGATGGCTTGACCGAGACATCTCAGACCGCTGCAAATGCTGCTGTGACGGGAGGACTACTTGATAAAACTTATACTGAAGCTAAGGAAATTCTCGATAGAATATCCAGAAATCATGAGGATTGGGAGGACCAGGGATATAGCCGAGCTGGCAGCAGGAAAAACAATGCGTTAGAAGCATCAGAGCATAATAGTGTTGCTGCGTTACAAGCTCAAGTTACTGCCATGACTAACCTGTTGCAGACTATGGCCCTGAACCAATCAAATACAGGAGGTGGGGGCCAAGTTAACGTAGTGAATCAACTCAACGCCTCAGGATGCGTCGGATGCGGGGAGCCACATACGTATGAGGTATGTCCACAGAACCCTCAATCTGTATGCTTCATATGGAACAACCCATTTTCCAACACCTACAACTCTGGCTGGAGGAATCATCCGAATTTCTCATAGGGTGGTAACTGCCAGCCTGATTAGCAAGGTGCACCCATGCATGAGAGGGGTGGATCATCTGGATTCTCCCATGGACATCAGAGTCAAAATCCACATCAATCAATGCCTAGTCCATCATCATCAATGGAAACTCTTCTGAAGGAATACATGTAGAAGAACGACGCCTTGATGAAAACCCAGGCGTTGTCCATCAGGAATTCAGAGCTTCAGATTGGCCAGATCACTGGAGAACTTAAGACACTACAGAAAGGATCTTTTCCGAGCAACACCGAAGTCCTATGCGGTACAAGCAGTTCAGGAAAAGAACAGTGTCAAGCTGTGACGCTGCGAAGTGGAAGAGCCATGAATGAACTCCCCCGCCCAGTGAAGAAAACTCTAGCTAACGAGACTGGGAATCACTTAAACCAACCAGAGAACTCTCAACCAACAATTCACCTTTCCAATCCCACCATTGAATCTGACCATTCAACACAACAAAAACAAGCTGACATGCGAAGAAGTTTATCAGGGAAAGATGCATGAACAAGCGTGTCAGTCGAGCTGCAAACACCTCCTTATCCACAGCGGTTAAGAAGGAAGAAAAGTAATGAGAGGCAGTTCAAACGCTTCCTGGATATACTTAAACAATTGCACATCAACATCTCGCTAGTGGAAGCATTGGAACAAATGCCCACTTATGCTAAATTCCTCAAGAACATACTGTCTAAAAAGAGAGAAATGGGTGAATATGAGACCATAGCTCTAACACAAGAGTGCAGTGACATGGTTTGTGAACGCGTCCCCACAAAGATGAAAGATCCAGGGAGCTTCACCATTCCTTGTTCCATCAGGGGGGTTTACATAGGAAAAGCGTTGTGTGATCTAGGGGCTAGCATTAATCTCATGCCCTGTCAGTATTCAACAGGGGATCACATCGCAGCCAACAACAGTCACCCTACAACTAGCAGATCGATCCGTTGTGCATCCTGAAGGAAGGATTGAGGATGTGTTGGTAAAGGTAGACAAGTTCATTCTCCCTGCAGACTTCATTATCCTGGATTATGAAGAAGACAAAGACGTCCCTATCATACTTGGACGCCCGTTTCTGTCGATGGGTCGTACACTCATCGACGTTCATAAGGGGGAAATCACTATGAGAGTTAATGATCAGGAAGTGATTTTCAACGTTTTTAAGGTGTTAGAGTATCCAGGAAAATAGGAGACCTGCCAAAACCTCGATGCAGAGGATGAGTTCCATAGAATGTTGCTTGAAGAAGAAAATGATGAAAAGAATGCAAATCTAGACGCACAGCAGCTTGAATAATGCTGTGCCGTGGTCCATTCTGCTTTTGAACCCTTGACACCAAATCAGACCAACCAACGAACAAAACCATCTCAAGAATCAGCTTTGCTAATCATTCTTAAAAAGCACATCCGAGCTATTGAATGGACTTTGGCTGATATCAAGGGGATAAGCCCCACATACTGCATGCACAAAATTCGTCTAGAAGAAGGAAAAGATGGATTCATCGAGCCCCAAAGGCGGCTGAACCCAGCAATGAAAGAAGTTGTTAAGAAAGAAGTGCTTAAATGGTTGGACGCATGCGTTATCTTTCCCATCTCTGATAGCAAATGGGTAAGTCCTGTGCAATGGGTTCCCAAGAAATGAGGTATGACTGTAGTCCCAAACAAGAATAACGAATTGATCCCCACCCACACTGTCACGGGGTGGAGAATCTGCATGGACTACAGAAACTCAATGCGGCGACGAAGAAGGATCATTTCCTACTGCCTTTTATTGACCAAATGTTAGATAGACTTGCAGGAAATAAGTTCTTCTGCTTCTTGGATGGCTATTCAGGCTACAACCAAATCATGATTGCTTCGAAAGACCAGGAGAAGACAACCTTTACATGTTCTTATGGTACATTCGCATTTCGACACATGCCGTTTGGACTATGTAATGCCCCAGGCACCTTTCAGGGTGTATGATGGCAATCTTCTCTGAATTTTTGGAAGAATCTGTGGAGATATTCATGGACAATTTTTCAGTCTTTGGAAATTCGTTTGAAGCATGTTTAGCCAATTTAGAAAAAGTATTGAAAAAATGCGAGGACACCAACTTAGTGCTCAACTGGGAAAAATGTCACTTCATGGTGAACGAAGGAATTGTCCTCGGTCATAAAATATCCAAAAAGGGCCTTGAAGTTTATCAGGCGAAATTTGAAGCCGTGGAGAAGCTCTCGCCTCCTACAAATGTAAAGACACTTCGCAGCTTCTTGGGACATGTAGGCTTTTATAGAAGGTTCGCCAAGGACATGCACGCCCCTTAAGCTCGTTGCTAGAGCAGAATCGACCTTACAAGTTTGATGAAGAATGCCTCAAGACGTTTGAGACCCTGAAAGCAGCACTGGTGTCAGCACCAATTTTAATCGCCCCAGACTGGTCGCAGCCATCGAGCTAATGTGTGATGCTAGCGATTATGCGATGGGAGCTGCGTTGGTTTAACGTAGAGACAGAGTGTTGCATCCTATAGCCTACGCCAGCAAAACTTTCAACGCAGCGCAAGCGAATTACACCACTACCGAGAAAGAATTGCTAGCAATAGTCTTCGCTGTTGAAAAATTCAGAGCATATCTTCTAGGGTCAAAAGTCATCATCCACACTAACCACTCAACTATCCGATACCTGATGACTAAAAAAGATGCCAAGCCGAGGCTCATCCGATGGGTTCTACTTCTTCAAGAGTTCGACGCAGAAATAGTTGATCGCAAAGGTACAGAGAACAACGTGGCAGATCATCTTTCCAGACTTGAGAATATGGAACACGATAAAAAATAGCTGAACGTTAATGCAAGCTTTCCAAATGAAGCTGTATTAAAAGTCATAGAATCCGTGCCATGGTATGTAGATATTATCAACTTCTTGGTGTGCAAGCAATTTCCCGAAAATTTCAACGCACAGCAAAAGAAGAAGTTGATGCATGATGCGAAGTTCTATTATTGGGACGAGCCCTAACACTACAAAAAGGGGCCGGATCAAATCTTCAGACTCTGCGTTCCAGAGACTTCATATCAATGCATCCTATCTCAATGTCATGACCCCCTATAGAGGACATTTTGGAGGACAGCGAACTGCGGCCAAGGTCTTACAAAGCGGATACTTCTGGCCAACTCTTTCCAGAGATGCCAGGGACTATGCGATCAGGTGCGACAAATGTCAACGCACTGGAAATATCTCAAATCGAAACGAGATGCCACTTACCTCTATCTTAGAAGTTGAGCTCTTTGACGTTTAGGGTATTGATTTTATGGGCCTATTTCCGCCATCAATCGGCCACAATTATATACTGGTAGCTGTGGATTATGTATCAAAATGGGTCGAAGCAATCTCTTGTGCTAAGAATGATGCGGTGACAGTCTCAAATTTTCTTCAGAAAAATATATTCACGAGATTTGGAACATCGAGAGCCCTGATTAGCGATGAAGGTACGCATTTCATTAATAAAATCATTTCCAAGTTGCTAATCAAATACAATGTACATTACAGGGTGGCAACTGCATACCATCCGTGGGCAGGCAGAAGTTTCCAATAGAGAGTTGAAGACTATTTTGGAAAAAGTGGTTAACTCCTCTCGAAGGGATTGGGAGTCCAAATTGGATGAGGCGTTGTGGGCATATCGGACAGCATTCAAGATGCCTCTAGGAATGTCACCTTACACGCTGGTCTTTGGAAAGGCATGCCATTTGCCGTTGGAATTAGAGCATAAGGCATTGTGGGCAGCCAAGAGATTGAATCTGGACTTGAAGGCAGCTGGAGAAGCGCGTTAGCTTCAACTGAATGAATTGGAGGAATAGAGGCTGTAAGCCTGCGAGAACGCAAAGATATACAAAGAGCGAACAAAGCGTTGGCACGATCAATGCATCAGTAAGAAATCTTTTCATATAGGTCAAAAAGTTCTCCTTTTTAACTCAAGACTGCGTTTGTTTCCAGGGAAATTAAGAACAAGATGGTCCGGTCCTTTCGTGATCAAGGAAATTTTTTCTCATGGTGCTGTAGAGCTGATGAATGAAGACAGCACCAACGCATTCAAAGTTAATGGTCAACGTGTGAAGCCATATTATGGAGACTGTTTTGAACGGGACAAAGTAGTCGTAGACCTAGAAAAGATAGAATGAGGAAAAGATGGACGTGCCCTGCATTGACAAAAAGCACATATATCCCAGGGACGCATCCTAACTTTTGTACTTTAATTGCTTTCGTCTTAATTTTTTTTTCTTTCTTCCCGCAGTATTTCATTTCGTCCTCTTTGTTATTTGATTTGATTTTAATTGATTCTTATTGTTATTTTTTTTTTAGCTGCGTTGAAAAATTTTGTTTGGAATGCTATCTATTATTTTGCAACGAGTAAAGATCTGAACTCATTCAATTACTAGGTGTTGACATCAAAATGATGCGACACGATTATATCGACGCCTAGGGGGGAATCTAAAGCGATTCTGTCACATCGCTATCAGATCAAGAATTCGAAAAGCTAACTGCGCTTAAGCTGGCTGACATTGACGGATGTCAGATCATTAATGCGGCTATGATGTCACACATCGAGCGAGCTCAGCTAAAACCCTTTATAAACCCCTCTTCAACCCCTTTCGAATTACGCTTTCTTTCTCTCTGAATTTTCAAGATTACTGGTGCGATTTCTGGCCTATCCGAACGATTTCTCGATTCTCACCCACTTTTCTATCTCTTTTCACCTATACCTTTCCCATGGCTTCCCAGCAACCCACCCCTTCCAAAAGCCCTAAACCTATGGCCTCATCCTCGAGGCATGGTAGTTGGAATCTGTCCATTACCTCCACCACACCCGAACCCCTCGCCATTGTCCGAACCAATAGTCTTGAGTTGGAGGCGACATCAGCCTCATCTCCGCCACGCTCCAAGAACCTGTCTGAAGCTCAAGAAGTGAGAAGGAATGATGAGTCCACCGTCGTCGGAGATATTCTAGACACCATTGATGAAGAAGACGATGCCTGGTTGGACGGGTTGGTCGACCAGAGGATGAAAAATGAGTCGCGTGGGTCAGTCCCTGCGATGAGTGGTCTTGAGGAGTCGGACTCCGATGAAAGACCCATTGGAAAGGTAATAGCAGCAGCAGAAAAGAAGAAGTCTGCCCCAAAGAGGAAAATCAGGCCAATAAGGGCCAGGGAAGAAGAAGCCGAGGAAGATGTACTGCCGCTAAGAAGGAAAAATGAAAAAGTAAAGGATGCAGGGACATCCACGACTATCGCATCATCTTTCGCTGCATCATCTGTTGAGGGTTAGCGGCGATGGCGGCAGAGAAATCCAAGAAGCTGAAAGACGATTTCAAAAAAATGAAAGAAAGGACGGAGTCGATTCTCGCCACAACGAAGAAAAGAAAAGAGGAAAGTGAATCTGGCAAGCAAGCTGCTAAGGAGGCCGCTAGAAAAACTGAGTTTCTCCATCGCATAGCTGAGATCGCGGCGGAATTATAAGTAGAAGTGGAAGTGACTGATGTGGAGAAGCTACCCAAAGCTGAACGCATCAAACAAAATGTAAAGAAAATAAGAAAGGAAAAGAAGAAAGAAAAAGAGGTAGCAATAACCAAGGAAAAGCTACTGGAGAAGAAGAAGAAAACTGAGGTGGCCAAGGCACCTGCAGTGGTTATAAGGGACGTGGACGCAGGCAGAGTAAGGAGAACGCCTGCTAGTCCCATCAATAGGAATGAGAAGGGAAAAGAGAAATTGGTTGAGGAACCAACAAAGAAGGCGGCGAAGAGCAAAAAGAAACAATTCAGTGGGCTCTATACTGAAATGGGATTTTTCCCTGAGCCACTTGAGCTGCCCGCCTTTATTATACAAGGAGTCGACGCATTGGGTTGGAGGCAATTTTATGAAAGCTCCCAAGTCATCCAACCCACCGCCGTGGAGGTATTTTACGAAGGAACCATTCACCGCAAGGCAAACCAAGTCAAAGTTGGAGATGAGGTGATTTCCTTCGAGCCTCAGGAAATCAACGCGTTGTTTGATATTCCCGACATCGCTGCAGCAGAATGTAATAATATAATGTCGATGCCTACAGAAGCCGAAATGAATGACGCTCTCACAATCATCGCCAAACCGGGGTCAGAGTGAAACACTTCCCCAATGGGCATTCAGACATTAGCGCCAACATGCTTGATCGCCAAGGCCAACCTGTGGCTTTACTTCATCAAGTGGTCGCTAATCCCTACAACGCATGACGCTTCAATTCCAAGGGATCATGCCATGGTCATTTACTGCATCATGCGGGGAATTCGATTAGACGTGGGACGAATTGTTGCCCCACAGATTCGAGGGTTGTTCTTCAAGCCAAGGCGTCACTTATTCTTCCCCTTTCTTGTGACCAAACTGTGCGCCAACGCACAATTCATGGAGGATGCGCCAGTCAGTGCGGTAAATGGAGTTCTTTCAGCCCAAAGTCTAAGACGAATATTAAAGGACTCACGCATCTGCTTGAGGCGGCCAACCCAAAGAAGCGGCCGACCAAGTCACAAGAACCACCCCTCCACCCCCCCTCAACCCAAGAAGAGGAAACTTGTCAAGAAGAATTTTGAGATTAAGGCGTCAAGTTCACAACCTAGTGAAGCCGAAGAAGCTGATCAGCTGGACGCCAACACACAAGCCTTGACCATTTATACTCCTCCCATCGACCCAATCCATAAGGAGCCCTCTTCACCACCAACTACCCCTTCCCTGAAAATCCAAACAGAGCCACTTCATGTACCCACCACCCAACGCGGCCTCCCATCGCCCATTCGAATTCCTACCGCAGACTTAAATGAAGAGTGACGGAAGTGTCACCGCCTTCTTCGCCCCACCTGGAGTTAACCCTCTCCCCACCTCAATCATCTACCTTCCGAGAGGCACTTCCATCACCACCCCCACCACCCGTTGAGCCTACCCTGACTCTGGATCTTGAGGAGTCAGCCCCCTTTCAATTTTCACCGCCTCGCCAAGAACCTCAATCGTCCAATCTTCAAACTCCACCAACTACCGAGCCTTCTGTCCGCCTAACTTTTCAACCGCCGGTAGAAGCGTCTACAAGCACGCATTATCAAGAAGAACCATATCACTTGCGGCATACTTCTGCCCCGCTGCAGTTTGTTAATTTGAGTCTGGATGAATTGCTGCGGTACTTGGATGATGGGATTTTTCACCCCATCATGGGAGGCCTGGATGAAATTCGGCGCAAGGAGATAGAAAGTCTCCATCGGCAAGAAAAGTTGGCTCAACAAGTTTCACAATTGGATTAGCAAGTGACTCAGATGGCCCAGAAACAATTGGAGCTTCGGAATTCTGTTCAACGCCAAGCTCAGCATCAGGATGAACAATTCAGCACTATGATGAATTACATTTACGAAGTGTTCGTCCAATGCATCCCAACGCCAATTATTCCTCCTTCCCTTCAGCAACCCCTTTAGTTCAACGATCCAAATCCTCCTCCTGCGGACAACAATGACAACGCCTCGGGGAGAACTTAAATTTGGGGGTGGTAGGATTTTTCCTTCTTTTCTTATGTTTATACTTTTGATCCTTTCTAAACCGTATAACGCATAATACATTGACATCAATGCAACATTCCATTCATGAATCTCTTTGTTCTCTTTTGTTTGTGCTTTCAATTATTTCTTGCTTTATTATTTTCTTTGCCTTGTTTTTGTTTCTGCGTCCAACCTCAATGATGATATTTATGCTCTTCCCCTGTAGACATTGAAATAAGAGGATTAACTCACAAACCTTAGGATATTACACTTGGTAAATTACTTCCAAGAGTTAGTATGCGTCGCAAGCTTTGCCTCAAACCTCTTTTACACAATTTTTCTAAGGCAATCTCATAACTCGATTTCAGCAATGAAGACCTTGCTGCCTTTAAATTTGGGGGTATGAAAGGTTTGAGCCATGCGTTCAGAATTCATAAAACATAAAAAAGAAATTAAAAAAATAATAATAATAAATAAAATAAAATAAAATAAAATAAATAGAATTGATATAAGTATATTTTCGTGGACAAACAACTCCGCTGACAGAGCACAAAATTAGCCTGTTAAGAGTTGAGTTGAGAATGGCTCGTTACACCACATAATAGAAGGTGAGAGTCCAAGATCAGCAAAAAATAAATAAACGGTACCACTGTCGACGCAACCAAAAGGGAACGCGATAAGTGCCAAGTTGTGAAAGGGTATTTGCTCGATGTTGGCTGCCTCCATGCACCCCATCGTTGGTATGTCAAAACGAAGGTAGATAGCCCGAATCAACGCAAGTCCATTTCATTTAAATATATATATATATATATATATATATATATATATATATATATATATATATATATATATATATATATATATATATATATATATATATATATATTTTAT
>QLSR01000084.1:364249-386792 GCA_031780015.1 Citrullus colocynthis
TATATATATATATATATATATATATATATATATATATATATATATATATATATATATATATATATATATATATATATATATATATATATATATATAAATTTTATGAATGAATGAACTCCATGGCACACTATTAAAATGAGGACATCAGATTGACTGGAAATGAGTAAGGGTATTTTTGAGGAATAAGTTTGCCGCATCTAAAAATGAGAAGTACTTTCAAAGCGTCAATTGAAAAAGAATTTGGTGTGGTTATCTGATTGTTCACATAGTCAAGGAATAGAAGGCATGTTGAGAGGGTGAGCTTTTACTTAGACTTGGGCTGTAGAATTTAATAAATCTTCAAATAAATGTTTTGAGGACAAACATTAACTCAAATTTGGGGGTGTGATAACTTGTAGAAATACAAGTTATTATAGTCACTATTTGAATTAATTAGAGTAACTTTAGAGCTAAATGCATGATTTTGGTAGTTGAATTATGTAAAATGTATCACCATGCGTTGGCACTATTTACAAAACAAAATACCTGAAAAATTATGAGCTTTTCTGTTCTTAACGCAGGATTAAGAAGCAAAGAAGCCCAAATAACCCAAGGACTAGAGACGAAGCTGCTGCGAGAACAAATGGAAACTCATGCGTCGAAACTATGCATCCGAGACCATGCGTTGAGACTGTGCGTCGATACCATGCGTTAAGGAGAGAGTAAATACGGACACCTGGGCAAAAGCTGTCAGGTCATTATGAAAAAGGACAACACGTTATTAGATCATGGCAGAACCAATGTACCTACAATGTAAAAAGTCTATGCAGCGGGACAGGGAATTTAATGTAAAGGTGTCAGGCCATCATGAGCTTCAACTTTTCAACGCCTATAAAATGCCCAAAGCTTCAAAGGAAAAAGAGGAAAAAAAAACAAGTTCAGGAGGCGAAAGCTTTGCACAACTCATCCATCATAACCAGCCTCCATTTCGAGCTTGTCTGAGAGAAGGATTCTAAGAACTTTCAGAATCATCTCCCAGTGAGTGAGAACCTTCACCCTATGGATTTTATGTATCAGATAGCAACCATCTCAAGTCTTCATGAAGCAAGATGTTGCCATTGGCGACTTGACATCATCCATTTTTGTTTATTTTCCATTTCCCTCCTTTTTACTTATGTTTTGTTAATGACATTCGAGAGAATGGCTTATTTTCTTAATATAAGTTTGATTGACGACTATCTTCCATTTATTTCCATATCAAATATCTTACACCATGTTATTTGAATGCTAAATGAGTTAGATGTTAGAGTTAGTTTTTCTTAAGCAATATGAAGTATGCTACATCCAAATGAATGCATGTCATTAGCTTGCATAGCATTGTCTGACAAACAAGTGTAGTAAGCACGACTGTCTAGCTTGAGAGAGTAGATGGTTAATCTTTAGCATTTATCAAGACTAGATAAAGTGCAGAGATGTAGTTCATTTTTTGCCAACGCAAACTTACCATGCATCTTAGAGATAAGATTAATGTGGCGTCGAAACATTGAAAGATGGATTCACAAACTCAGTTTGTAGGTATGTACTTATACTTAGATAGGCTTAAGTAACAACTAGCTCCTGCATTAACTCTACCTTTATCGCATGGTTCCATTCATTCTTAATGCATGCTATCTAACACTAAATGATATTTGACAAACCATCGCCGCGTCCACCTCATTGTTAGTTGTAGGAAATTTTATTCATTCTTTATGTATAGTTATAGATATATACAAATCTTGCACATATTACTTGTATAGTCCACCGCATAATCAAGCATCTATTCTCAACGCCTAGTTATTACAAATCCCTGCGTTCGACCTTAGACTCACCAGGAAACCTATAAGAGCTTATACTTGGGCTTCTTATAGGAAAACTTGCTTAATCATTATCATACGTGAGTAATTATCAACGCATCTTTGTACGGAAAACGATAACATCTATTTTTGTGCAACACGCTATGAAACTCAAATGTAAATCGAAAATAGAAAACAAACAAATCGAAAAAAAAATCAACAATAATGTTTTCGACGTTAAGTAGTGTTAAGCTGCGCTCCGCCTCAACTAAGGAAAATGTGATTGGAATGTGTTGTACTTACATGGTTTTCCTTTAGAAATGATATGTATGTGATTTAATAATGTTACCTGAGCATGATTTGTTTGGATACGGAAACGATTTATTACTGCTTCTTTATTTTCATAACTTGATTACAGTTTTGATTTAATTATGAATCAAAGAAGGTTTTTAGAAAACAAGTCACTTACTAGGCAACCTAGCTCATGCTTTCCTTGTTTTTTCTGTTTGTAGGTAGCGAGTGAGGCCGAGGTGCTTAGCCTACATAGCAACTCGTCTGGGCCCACCATCAGTGTTTGAAATTTTGAGAATTGTAAATATTTGATCTTAAACCCATGTTGTACATATAGAGGGTTAAGGGTGGAAGTTAGTGAACTTGAGTAAATTAAAGGTTGAATGTAAATCAATGTCTCTATGATAGCTTAACCCTTGTTGTAGTTGGATGTTCAATTATTGTGTATATTTGTTTATTAGGTCTTGGTCAATGTATAAGGCTGGCAGTGGATGTCGTAAGAGGGTCGGTGTTTGTTGTCTTCACACTTTCTCCTAGGATAAGAGGGTACCTGGGAGGGGGTGTGACAACCGATAAACAAATATTTAGTGAATTCTTTTATAACATTTAAAACCATGAGTAATACTTATGAATTCTTCACTCAATGATAGAATTCTTTGAGTGACTAAGTTATAAGTATATTAGTGGCTACCACTGATAGGTTTATATTATTATTAGGAGATTGGGGAGATGGAATAAAAATAGGAAAAAAAAGAAAAAAAAGAAAGGGAAGAAGAAAATATGAGAAGATTGGGGAGAGGAAGAAAAATGGAGAAAAGGGAAAAAAAAAAAAAAAGAAAGGGCAGAAGAAAATATGATAAGATTGGGGAGATGGAAGAAAATTTGGGGGGGGGGGAAGGAAAAAAAAAAGGGAAGAAAAAAATATAAGGAAACAGGGGAGAAAGAAGAAAAAAAGGAAAAAGAAAAAAAAAAAAAAAGGAAAAAAAAAAAAAAAGAAGATTGGGGGGAGGAAAAAAAAAGGAGAAAAGGGGAAAAAAAAAAAAAAGAAAAGGAAGAAAAAAAAAAGAAAAAATAGGGGAGAGGAAGAAAAAAGGAAAAAAGGGGAAAAAAAAAAAAAAGAAAGGGGAGAAGAAAAAAAGAAAAAAAAGGGGAAAAGGAAAAAAAAAAGGGGGGGGGGGAAAAAAAAAAAAAAAGAAAAAAAAAAAAAAGAAAAGAGTGGGGAGAGAAAAAAAAAGGGAAAAAAGGGGAAAAAAAAAAAAAAGAAAGGGGAGAAGAAAAAAAGAAAAAAAAGGGGAAAAGGAAAAAAAAAAGGGGGGGGGGGAAAAAAAAAAAAAAAGAAAAAAAAAAAAAAAGAAAACAAGAAAAGAAGTTGTGCAACCCTAAGACGATGCCTTCCTTGACCATGAAGTAGCCCTTCTCCCAATTGAATCTATGAATCTCCTATAAAACCCTACATGCCCTAGAAAGCTTCTGACTCCTTTCACATTAGTAGGAGGTGGCCATTGTTCAATGACAGTGATTTTGGCCCTATCTACCTCCAATCCCTTCTCTGAGACTTTGTGCCCTAAAACGATGCCTTCCTTGATCATGAAGTAGAACTTCTCCCAATTAACACAAGGTTAGCATCTTGACACCTTTGCAAGACACATGTAAGATCAGCAAAACAAGAATCAAATAAAGACCCAAAAATAGAAAAATCATCCATGAAAACCTCCATTATGTCTTCAATGAGCCCCTAAAAAATAGACATTGATGGACGAAATTTGTCGCTCAATTCCGTGCCAAATAAAATTTCCTAACTTACGCACAATAGTAGTGGCAAGCCAGGTCGAACACAAGGAACCCTTAAATTTTATAGTTGAAAGTTTTCAATTCAAGGTAACCAAAGGGAGTTTGAGAAACGGTTAATTGCAAGAAACTTAAATTGCATGAAAATAAAATGTGGAAAGTAAAAAGAGTTAAAATTCAATTAAAGAAGCTCTAGCTTGGGTTACACGAGATTTCTTTTGTTCGATGTTATTATCATTGGTTCGTCATTACCAAGTCCAATGAATCTTGATTGCAACACTTTATGTGTTAACCGCAAGTGTACGCGTCAAGTTATAATATAAGACGGTAAAGTCTGAATATCGTTTCACTAAGGATCCAATTGTGAAGGTTTATGTTATTTAGCTATTATAGAATCAAATCAATTTAATTTGAGGATTGGAGTTGAAGTGGTGAATTATGAAAAAAATATAAACTAAATAAGGAAAGCAAATAAAGTAAGAAACACAAGAGTCAAAGAGAGTTTATAAGGTAATGAATCTTTGTTTATTTCATCATGCAATATTCTAGGGTTCATGGAGTTTATTGTAATTCATATGCCTAAGTCTAGAAATTTAATTCCAAGTTATTTTTTCTAAAAAACAACATTTTCTCATGCAACTCAATTGATTACTAATCTCTTGAAACCAATACAAATTACATGGCATTAAGATTAGTTTTTAGCAACTTCCATTGTTAACCTAACTATTCTAATGATAGATTAACAACAATTCATTGTTATAGATCTATCTAAATATACAATCTCTCAACCATACATCTAACCTAACATGTGAAGATGGTCAATCCACAAGAATTAAACACAATAACAATGAAAAGCATAATCATTACAACAAACCCATGAAAGTCTACAATGCCAAGATGAATTCTTACACAATTCATTAAAACCCTAAAATTAAAGAGTTCAGCCACTCATAGCTTGAAGCAACATGTTCAAACAATATAAACAAAGAAAGAGTGTAAAGAAAGGGAAACTCAACTGAAAAAAGGCTCTTGATTGAGGTAGCACCGTCACGATCTCCTTGGCTCTCACGTCGGAACTCGAATGACACCACGACTCTCTTGAGCTCTTTTCCTCTTCCTTGCAGCTAACTCACTCTTTGAGGCTCTTTTATGAATTCATACTCAATTCTCTCTTTTTGTGTCTCTTTTGGTCTGTAGATTGATGATTAGGGCTGCTGGAAACCCCCCTCAATTAATAGAGTTGGCCGCCCCAAAAACTTTTAAAAAATACAACATTTTTCATTTAAGGAAACTGGAGCTGCGACTCTGCCAAATATGGAAAGACAGCGCCGCGGTGCTGTGCTGCGGCAGACGTCCTCTTGCGAAACAGTACAGAGGCGTTGCCCTGTTTTGGCAACTATGTTTTTTTCATCTCTTTATCACCGTATTCTGGCTCAGTTTTGATCTTTTGGTCATCTTTTCTAATTTTCCTTATTTTGACTTGAAAACCACTAGCAAACAAGTGAAATCTAATATAAACTCCCTTAATTTGAGAGAATAGAAAGCGCTTTTCAAAGCTAACACCTAATCAATTCAACTGAAAAGGCTAGAATTGAATTGTCCTAGTCGACAAGTTAGATTTAAGGCAAATCGATGAAAATCATGAAAAATTTAACTAAACCTAACCGCATTACGTTCAAGGAAAAATTAGGGAGGACATGCAACTAGATAGACCTAGATTGAATGTCCTATCGATTTAATCCTAGGTTGATTAGAACAATGCGCACCACCATCTAGATTTGCAAGCTAACCTAACCTATTGCTTCCTATGATTGACATACAACAAATTGTCACGAATTGTAATACAACCAAAGCAATGATCAAAATAAACACCAACATTACAAATTGATCGTAATTCTTAAAAATTCGGAATTAAATCATGCATACACTTGAATTAAGTTCAAAAACTCAAAAGAACATCAATTACAAGGGAAAAACCCTAATACCAAGCTAGAAAATGTTACTTTAGCCAATAATCGGCAAGAGGAGAGAATAGAGCCAAAAGTCGGCTGGTCGGGCTTTTTTTAACCTAGAGCCGAAGATTCCCTTTTATAAAATCTTTCGCAGCGCCGCGGCTCTAACGCAAAATCTGCCGCATCAGAATTTCAAAGGGTCGTGGCACCTGCTACGCTTCGCCACTAGAACGTCTCGGGAAAAAGCGCCGCGACGCCGTGGCTTTAGGGGCATTTTGGTCATTTTGAAGTTCTATTTCCTGGTTGATGTCGTGGAACTCCGTTTTGGTGGGTTTTAGCTCGATTTTGTTGCTAACACCCCGTTCTACCTGTTAAGTGCTCGAAACCTACAACGTAGGAACATAGTAGGGACATTGCACAAACCAAAAGACATTCTCCTAAAAGCAAATGTCTCATAGGGACAAGTGAATGTGGTCTTTTCTTGATCTACAGGAGTAATGAAAATTTGATTGTAACCAGTATATCTATCTAGAAAGCAATAGTGAGAATAACCTACAAGTCTATCAAGCATTTGATCTACAAAAGGAAGAGGAAAATGATCTTTTTTAGTAGCCTTATTCAACTTCCTATAATCAATACACACACACCATCCTGTCACCGTTCTAGTGGTAATCAACTCATTTTTTTCATTTTTAACAACTGTCATACCACCTTTTTTAGGTACTACTTGAACAGGCTTACCCATGAACTGTTAGAGATAGCATAAATGATACATGCATTCAAAAGCTTGAGCACTTCTTTCTTAACTACCTCCTTCATGGCAGGATTAACTCTCCTTTGGTGTTCAATTGAAGGAGTAAAGGTATCTTCCATCAAAATTCTGTGCATAGAGACTGATGGACTAATACCATTAAGTTCATCAATAAACCAACCAATAGCAGACTTATATTCTCTTAACACTCTCAACAACATTTCCTCTTCCACAGAATTCAAACCAGAAGATATAATAATAGGAAAATAAGAGAATTTATCCAAGAATGCATATTTCAAATGAGGAGGCAACACTTTTAATTCTAAAGTAGGCTTCTCAACATTGATATTGTTTGTAACATGCAAAGGAGCTAGAGGCATTGGTATACGTTTTAGTGCATACCGGCATGGTGTCTGACCACTTAGCATACAAAGCAATTTCATCAAATATAGTATTCACATCATTAAGATTAAAATCCACTATGCTTTGTTCTAAATGATCAGTAGCAAGCACAATCTCAACATGCTCAGAAATAGTTTGATCAATTATATCAAGTGCATGGCAAGTACTACCCTCATCATGATGACTCAAAGATTTGTAAATATTAAAAACAACATTATCATAATTTACCCTTAGAGTTAACTTCCATTGTTGGACATCAATGATGATCTTCCCAGTTGCTAGGAATGGGTGCCCAGGATGATAGGAATCTAAGAGTCCTCCTCCATGTCAAGCTTCCTATAGACAAATAAAGGCATTAAATTAATAGAAGCACCAAGATCACAAAGAGCTCTAGTAACATGTAAAGAACCAATAGTACAAGGTATAGTAAAATTCCCCTAGATCTTTAAGTTTTTGTGGTAGCTTCTTTTGCAGCACAACACTGCACTTTTCATTTCATATTGCCCAAACCTTTTTTTCTTAGACAAAACATCTTTCATGAATTTAGTATAGTTCGGTATTTGCTCTAAAGCTTCGACAAATGAGATATAAATGTGAAGCTTTTTGAATAAATATAAGAATTTGGAAAATTGGGAGTTTATTTCTTTCTTTCTAAAGCATTTAGGATAAGACAAAGTGTTAGGTACAAAAGGTAAAGGGTTAGATGAGTTACTTGAAGATGCCAACTTCTTTACCTTTTCCTCCTTTTCTACGACCTCCTTAAGTTCATCTTCTAGGATAGGCTCATGGATGGTCTCATTTACCTCTTGCTCCTCATCTTCATAGGGGTGGATAGCTTTTTCCCACTCCTTAAAGTCAAGGCCTTATGGAGTCCTCTGGATTCTTTTCGGGGCAACTAGGAAACTTGCCCTTTTGCATTGTTTGAAGAGAAGTAGCTATTTAACTAATTTGTACCTCAATATTATGAATAGCTTTGCCATGACTTTGCACCGTGTTCTCTAATGAGGTGGTCCTTCCTCTAGATTCTTTGATGAACTCTACCATCAAATCTTCAAGTTGTGATTTAAGAAAACAAATAAGGAAAGCAAGTAAATTTGGCATACAAGGGTTCTAGGCTATTGAATCCTTGTTTAATTCATTATGCAACATTCTAGGGTTCATGGAACTTATTGTAAGTCATATGCTTAAGTCTAGAAACATAAATTCGGGTTATTTTCTTAAAAAAAAAACATTTTCTCATGCAACCTAATTGATTACTAACATCTTGAAGCCAATACAAGTCACATGGCATTAGGAATAGTCTTTAGTAACTTTCATTGTTAACCTAACTATTTGCATGATAGATTAACAATAATTCATTGTTATAGATCCAATTAGACATACAATTCCTCAAGTCATACATCTAATCTAACATGCATGGATGGCCAATCAACAGGAATTAAGCACAATAACAATGAAAAGCATATTCATTACAACAATCCATGAAAAGTTTACAACACTAACATAACTTCATAAACAATTCATTAACACCCTAAAACTAAAGAGTCTAGCCACTCATAGCTTTTTGGGCAATATGTTCAAGACAAATTTCAACATAGAAAGAGTGTAAAGAAAGGAAAAACTCTATTGTTAAGAATCCCGTAATTGAGGAGAAACTGCCAAGACTTCCTTGATTTTCACATCGGAAACTTGAACGACACCAAACTCTCTCTCTCAAACTCTCTTCTCTCTTCCTTGCAACCAACTCACTCTTTGAGGCTCTGTATTGTGTTGCTCTCTCTCGTAGGGTTTGTGGAAACCCTTCAATTTATAGACTTAACTACCTAGATTTCTTTGCAAAATTGCATATTTTTCAAATTCGGAAAACTGGCACCGCGTTGCTATATATCAGCGTCATGGCGCTAATTGACATCAAAAGGTGGCACCGTGGCGCTATGAGATAGTGCCGTTGCACTGTGTGTCATCGATTCCTACCCTCAGCATCGTGCCGCAACGCCGCACCAGCATTGCTACGCTTCTTGTATAGCAACTCTCGGGAAAAAGCGGTGAGGCAGCGCCGGACTGGCGATGCAGTGCTGCCCTGTTTTTAGGGTTTTTGTGATTTTCTTCTCTTTTTCGCTTGATTTTAGCTTGGTTTGGTTCTTTTAGCTTTCCATTATTATTTTCTTTATATTGACTTGAAAACCACTAGCAAACATGTGAAACCTAATAAAAACTTCCTTAATTTAAGAGAATAAAAAGCGCTTTTCAAGTACTTTTCAGCCATCAAGAAGGACCATTTTCCCCTACCCTTTATTGATCAGATGCTAGACAGACTGGCGAAGAATGAGTTCTTCTGTTTTCTCGACGGGTATTCAAGTTACAATCATACCATGATTGCACTAGAAGACCAAGAGAAACTACTTTCACTTGCCTCCTATGGTACATTTGCCTTTAGACACATGTCGTTTCGGTTGTGCAACGCACCAGGGACATTCCAACGATGTATGATGGCTATATTCTCACATTTCTTGGAACAGTCAGTGGAAGTGTTTATGGATGACTTTGACTCCTACAACGCCTGCTTGACCAACTTGGAATGAGTGCTTAAGAGATGCAAAGAATCCAACATAGTCCTAAATTGGGGAAAATGCCAATTCATGGTGACAGAGGGCATAGTGCTGGGCCACAAGATTTCCAAGGCTAGGTTGGAGGTGGATCAAGCAAAAATAGATGCCATCCCTAAGTTGCCTGTCCCGACCAACGTGAAAGTGCTGCGAAGTTTCCTTGGCCATGCTGAATTTTATAGATAATGAGGATTCTCGTGGATTGCCAGACCTTTAAGTGCATTGCTGGAAGCTAACAGAGAGTATGACTTTGATGAATCATGCCAACAAGCATTTGAGTCCCTGAGGCAAGCATTGATCACTATGTCTATTTTAGTTGCTCCAGATTGGTCGCGTCCATTTGAACTGATGTTTGATGCGAGCAACCATGCAGTAGGTGTAGTGATAGGGCAGAGGAAAGACAAAATTATGCATCCTATCTTTTATGGTTGTAAAACCCTAAATGACTTGCCGGAGAACTATACCACCACAGAGAATGAGATGTAATTAGTTGTGGTTTTTGCTGTGGATAAGTTTTGAGCTTATTTAGTGGGTTTGATAGTGATTGTATATATTGATCACTTTGCACTCAAGCATCTAGTGGCTATGAAGGATGCTAAACCTAAACTTATTCAATGAATTTTTCTGCTTAGTTTGACATAGAGATCACAGATAGGAAAGGAACAAAGAATCAGGTTGCGGATCACTTGTCTCGCCTGAAGAACAAGGAGGTCTAGGAGAGTTGGTGGGAATCGAAGAAAGGTTTCCTGACGAGTAGATCTTAAATGCAGATGCGAGGGAACCCTGATAGTAGATATCATGAATTATATGGTGTGCAAGCAGTGGCCTAAAGATTACAACGCTCCACACAAGAAAAAGTTGATGCATGAAAGCAAGTTCTATTGTTGGGATGAAACCTATTTATACAGACTTGGTCAAGATCATGTGCTGCGCGGTGTGTGCCAGAGTATGAAACTCAAAAGATTATCGAGCACTATCATGAGTCCCCTTATGGAGGACATTTTCAAGAACAGAGAGTAGCTACAAAAGTGTTGCAAAGTGGGTACTTTTGGCTGACGCTTTTCAAAGATGCAAGGGATTACGCTGTCACCCCTTGCCCCTAGCCACCCCTCTGTAACCCGAGTTTGGGTGTGATGTTAGCAGACGCCGACTCTCCTGTGACATCTACTATAAAACCTTTTCCCTTTTTCTCAACTAATATGTGAAACTTAGAAAGAAAAACATTTCATAAGAAACTTGCATAATTGTTTTTATTACAACTATTTAACAAGTTTGTTTATAGAAGACATACTCGGCAAACCTTGACTTCGCACAACAATGAAAACTTGGCTTCTACCTGGAAAGAAAAACATAAGAAAAAAATGAGCTTCACGAAGCTCAGTGAGTGGTCGAATAATCTAGGGTTTAAACAACCCTTTCAACATAATAATAGTCATGATAACCATAATATGAATCATATGAAGTACATCTACAACTATATCGAGCTTATATTCAAACCTCCCTTGTTGGGTCATTCTTCGAATCTATTTTCTTGCTAGCACCTTGATGCGCACTTTCCGTGTTAACCTCAACTGTACGGGTCAAGTTATAATATAAGACGGTTAAGTCCGAATATCGTTCCACTAAGGATCCAAATGTAAAGGTTTAAGTTACTTAACTATTCAAGAATTGAATCAATTTTGTTTGAGGATTCGATCTTGAAGTTGTGACTTTAGAAAAACCAAAAAGAAAAGCAAGTAAATAAGAAACACAAGAGTCAAAGAGAGTTCTAGGGTAATAAATCATTGTGTTCTCCATCATGCAATATTCTAGGGTTCATGGATTTTATTGCAATTCATATGCTTAAATTTAGAAACATAAATCAAAGTTATTTTCTGTAAAAAACAACCTTTCTCATGCAACTCAATTGAGTACTAATTTCTTGAAACCAATACAAATTGCATGCCTTTAAGAGTAGTCTTTAGCAATTTTCATTGCTAACATAACTATTTTCATGATAGATTAACAACAACTCATTGTTATAGATCTAATTAGACATACAAGTTTCTCAACCATACATCTAATCTAACATTCAATGATGGCTAATCAACAAGAATTAAGCACAATAACAATGAAAAACATACTCCTTACAACAAAACCATGAAGAGTCTACAATATCAACATAACTTCATAAACAATTTATAAAACCTTAAAACTAAAGAGTTTAGTTTCTCATAGCTTTAAACAACATGTTCACAAACAATATGAGCATAGAAAGAGTGTAAAGAAAGGAAAACTCTACTAGGACGAGGCCCTTGATTGAGAAGGAACCGCCAAGATGTTCTTTAGTCTTCACGTCGAGAACTCGAACGACACCACAACTCTCTCTCGAACTCTCTTCTCTCTTTCTTGCAACTAACTCACTCTTTGGGACTCTCTTGAAATGTTGGTTCCTGTTTAGAGCTGTTGAAAACCCTCCAATTTATAGAGTTGGCCTCCCAAAATTCTTTTAAAAAATGTAGAATTTTCAATTAAGGAAAGATGGCGCCGCGACGTTGACAGAAATTGAAAGGTGGCGCCGCCGCGCTTCTGGATGGCACCGCAGCGCTGTGCATAATAAAAAACTACCCTCGGTGCTGTGCCGCAGAGCCGCATCGGAGCTGCTGCACTGAAGTCGGAGGCCACTCTTGGGAAAAAGTGCTGCTGCACTGCCCTTTTTTTGGCAGTTTTGTGAATTTCTCCTCTTTTTGCAGGATTTTGGCTTGGTTCAGATCTTTTGGCTTTCAATTCCAGTTTACTTTATTTTGACTTAAAAACCACTAGCAAACAAGTGAAATCTAATATAAACTCCCTTAATATAAGAGAATAAACTGCACTTTTCAAGCGCTTTTCACACCCTCGACACAACATCACCTCTGTTTATCCTACTGGCTTACACGACTTAGCAATCCTGCCTGGTTTTTTCTGCTGGCCAACCCTGCTCAGCTAATCTCATCGTTTCTATATTTGTATGTTCTCCATGTGTATATAGTCTTACCTTCGAGGCTTAGGAGCTAGGCCCGTCGGCCGCTTGACCATCATTTCGGGTACCTATCGTAAACTCAAGAACTAGGCTTTAGTTGCCCCCTGACCATCCCACCAGGAAATCTCCGCCACAGGCTCAGAAACTAGGTCTTCCTGACACTCTAATCATCATGTGCAGTGTCGAATCCTAGTCCCAGTCTTGACCATCATCATCAATGCCTTCTCAAGGTTCTTCGACATTGGAATCAGAACCTAATATCCAACAAGCTCGACATACATCCAAGCTTCTTCTAAGAATCCAACACTTAGCCAAAATATACTCCTTGATGAGGTATGCGTCCAACTAATCCGAGGTTCCCATACTTCGTCAAATTTCTACTCACAAAGCTCACTATGTTTGTGGTTTTCTACTCACAAAGCTCACTGTGTGTGTGGTTTCCTCCAACTCTCTTATGTATGCGTCCACCTCCTTCTTTACTTTGGTCCATGCGTCCATGACTCCCAACATAGCCCCATGGACTCCTTGATTGCTCACTTATGCATCTATGTTGTGCCTCCTGAGTCTATGCTTCCAACTTTCCTCTTTTATGCCTTCATACTTAACCATTTTTCAATCATCTTTCCCTAGTATGCGTCCAGCCCAATTTCACCTTCCTTAAAGTTGCTTCTTAACTTCCAATTCATCCACACTTAGCCAATTTCCTCCCAAAATGGGTCACCATGCATCCAACATGGTGGTTCTCTTCCCAAGTGTTTGTCCAACTCACAACTAGCTCCCCAGTATGCTTCCAACTCTTCCTTTTTCAACACTTAGTGTGATTCCCTCTCTTTTCCTCAAGGTTATGCGTCCAAGCCTAGCCTTTTCATAGCATAGTTGAGTTCTTCAAGCCTAGTTGTGACACTTAGAAGATTTCCTTAGCTCATAGGCCACCTTGTCATCCAAGATTTGAAAATCACTTAACATGGTTTTCTTCCAAACTCATTTATGGCCTATTCTTAACCTAAAACTCAGGTTGGCATGAGCTTTTTTCTTCCTCCTTTCTCTTCCAACGCATATGATCCTTAAATTGGCCAATATTTGGCTAACTCCACAACTCCACAAGCTTGTGATCCAAGTTTACATCCTTTACCCTGGTTTATTTTCTTTATGTGTCTTAAGCAACTAGGTCAAAGGTTAGGGTGTGACAATGTATATATTCTCGGTGTTGGTTGTTTCTCTTTTGAACTTAAGCAGGGATAGGGCTCCATTTTTCGGAAGCCTATATGAATATTTATATATATTATGCTCGAGTGTTTAAATGCTCATTAGGTGTTCGATATAATGTTAACAGAGAGTTCTAATAGGATTTGGTTGAAAGAATTTTATAGTTTATTATCTTATTTATCAGGTATGTTAGGAATAGTATGGATGATGTGTGTCACAATAGGGGTGATGCTCGTCATCTTCACATCTCCTTCTAGATCAGAAGGGTATCAGGGAAGATTTGTGAGAATTTGGTATCAGAGCGAGAGTTCTAGGGAGCGTAAGATCATGCTGAACATGTATTTCCTTTAAAGTGTAATAACAAATGGTATTAGGAATCATGCCTCGAGCAGGTATAGGCAGACGTGATAGGGCTACCAAGTCCGGAACTCGTGCAGCTACCGGGAGGTAAGAATCAGTATCTGAGGGTGAGTCTAGTCATCCTCAAGTAGAGGTGAATAAGGAAGAGGGGATTTTTAATAGGATAGCTTAGAGGCTTGCAACTAGTGTAGGGAAAAAGTATGGTATAGAAAGACCAAAAGCCTTAACGGCTAAATCATTTGAAGAGACCACAGACCCAACAGACGCAAAAGCTTGGCTAAATCAGATAGAGAAATGTTTCAAGGTTATGCAGTGCCTTAAAGATTGGAAGGTTGAATTGGCGACATTTTTGCTCCAAAAAGAAGTCGAAGATTGGTGGAGACTAGTGGAGAACAAAAAGGTGATAAGAACACACCGAATTGGGAGGAATTCAAGAAGGTATTCTAGGAGAAATATTATCCAACATTCTTATGTGATGCAAAGAGGAGTGAGTTCTTGAGACTTGTCCAGGGCTCGATGACTGTGGCGAAGTATGAGAAGAAATATACAGAGTTATCCAAGCATGCCCTTCCGATCATTGCTATTGAGGTGGACTATTGTAAAAGGTTTGAAGAGGGACTACAAAGGGAGATACAAACACCAGTTAATGCTAATGTTGAATGGACGAAGTTCTCTAAGCTGGTTGAGGCTGCTATGAGGGTAAAGAAGAGTCTTACAAAGGAGAAATAGGAAAGGGATAGTCACAGGAGTGGACGTACTATACAGCTCTTAGGAGGAACAAGTGACCGCTCAAATAGAAGGGATGATAGGAGGTTCGTGCCAGGAGTATCTGGAAAAGGGAACTTTAAGCCCCGATCCAGTGGACAATCAACTTACAGAGGCAGTTCAAGTGGAGGCATGAGGAGCCAAGGTCAGAAGAAGATGAGTTATCTAGTTAGTCGACAGGAAGATCCCATTCAGGGCAACCAAGTGAATCCATTGCTAGTTCTGCAAGGAAACCTCAGTGTGCTACCTGTGGCAGACACCATGGGGGTCAGTGTTATAGTGAAGTAAATGTCTACTTCGTGGGCATGATGCGCATTTTCCGTGTTAACAGCAAGTGTACGGGTTAAGTTATAATATAAGACGGTAAAATCCAAATATTGTTCCACTGAGGATCCAATTGTGAAGGTTTAAGTTACTTAGCTATTCTAGATTTGAATCCATTTTATTTGAGGATTGGAATTTAAGTTGTGATTTTAGCAAAACTTAAAAAGAAAGCAAGTAAATAAGAGACACAAGAGTTAAAGAGAGTTCTAGGTAATGAATCCTTGTTTACTTCATCATGCAATATTCTAGAGTTCATAGATTTTATTGCAATTCTTATGCTTAAGTCTAGAAACATAAATCCAAGTTATTTTCTCTCAAAAACAACATTTTCTCATGCAACTTAATTGATTACTAATTTCTTGAAATCAATACAAATTACATGGCATTAAGAATAGTTTTTTAGCAACTTTCATTGTTAACTGATTGCGTCACTTTAAGTGTTAACCGCAAGTGTACGGGTCAAGTTATAATTTAAGACGGTAAAGTCCGAATATCGTTCCACTGAGGATCCAATTGTGAAGGTTAAAGTTACTTAGCTATTCTAGAGTTGAATCAATTTTATTTGAGGATTGGAATTGAATTTGTGAATTAAGGAAAATATAAACCAAATAAGGAAAGTAATAAAGTGAGAAACACAAGAGTCAAAGAGAGTTCTAGGGTAATGAATCCTTGTTTATTTCATCATACAATTATTATAGATTTCATGGATTTTATTGTAATTCATATGCCTAAGTCTAGAAACTTAATTCCAAGTTATTTTCTTTAAAAAACAATCCTTTCTCATGCAACTTGATTGATTACTAATCTCTTGAAACCAATACAAATTACATGGCATTAAGAATAGTCTTTAGCAACTTTTATTGTCAACCTAACTACTCTCGTGATAGATTAACAACAATTCATTGTTATAGATCAAGTTAAACATACAATCTCTCAATCATACATCTAACCTAACATGTGAAGATGGCCAATCCACAAAAATTAAACACAATAACAATGAAAAGCATAATCATTCCAACAAAACCATGAAAGTCTACAATATCAACATGAATTCATAAACAAATCATCAAGACCCTAAAACTAAAGAGTTTAGCCACTCATAGCTTGAAGCAACATGTTTAAACAAAATAAACAAAGAAAGAGTGTAAAAAAAGGGAAACTCTACTGAAAAGAGGCTCTTGATTGAGGTAGCACCATCACGATCTCCTTGGCTCTCACGCTGGAATTCGAATGGCACCACGACTATCTCGAACTCTTTCCCTCTTCCTTGCAACTAACTCACTCTTTGAACTCTTTTATGAACTCTCACTCAATTTTCTCCTTCTTGTGGCTCTTTTAGTCTATAATTTCGTGCTCTGGATGATGATTAGGGTTGCTGGAAACCCCCAAATTTATAGAGTATTCCGCCCAAGAAAACTTTCCAAAAATACATTTTTTTCAAATATGGAAACTGGCGCTGCGACACTGCCAGATATGGAAAGAGAGTGCCACGGCTGTGATGTGCAGACCTGAAACTACTAACAAACAAGTAAAATCTAATATAAACTCCCTTACTTTGAGACAATAGAAAGCACTTTTCAAGTGCTTATCATTAAACTAACTATTTTCATGATAGATTAACAACAATTCATCGTTATAGATCTAATTAGATATACAATCTCTCAACCATACATCTAACCTAACATTTAATGATGGCCAATCAACATGAATTTAGCACAATAACAATGAAAAGCATAATCATTACAACAAAACCATGAGTAGTCTAAAATATCAACATAACTTCATAAACAATTCATCAAAACTGTAAAACTAAAAAGTTTAGCCACTCATAGGTTTAAACAACATGTTCATAGACAATATAATCAAAAAAAGAGTGTAAAGAAAGGGAAACTCTACTAGGAAGAAACCTTCGATGGAGGAGAAACTGCCAAGATGACCTTCTGTCTTCAAGTTGGGAACTCGAACGACACCACAAGTCTCTCTCAAACTCTTCTCTCTTCCTTGCAGCCAACTCATTCTTTGATACTCTTTTTCTCTGATTTCTTGATGTCTAGGGTTGCTGGAAACCCTCCAATTTATAGAGTTGACCGCCCAAAATTCTTTCCAAAAATATAGATTCTTCAAATTAGGAAAGATGGCACCGTGGCGCTGGTCAATGGCCCCTCGACGCTAATTGACATTGAAAGGTGGTGTTGCGGCGCTGTGCGTCATGGAAACGTATCCTCGGTGCCGTGCTGCAGTGTCGCGATGGTGACATTGAAAGCAGAGGCTGCTCTCGGGAAAAAGCGCCACGGCGCTGCCCTGTTTTTAGCAGACTTGGATTTTTCTTCTCTTTTTCACTGGATTCTCACTCGGTTTTGTTCTAATTTTCTTTATTTTGACCTAAAAACCACTAGCAAACAAATGAAATCTAATATAAACTACCTTAATTTGAGAGAATAAAAAGCACTTTTCTAGCGCTTTCCACCACCGCAAACTTAGAGATTTGCTAGTCTAGAGTAAATAATGAAATCAAATAGAGGGAGTTTAGACGAAGAAGTGTGCAATTGACTCATGTCTCATAGCATTTAAGAGCTTGAGCAAAAACGTGCAAGCATATCCATATTGGTATAATCATTCAATGTTAAATCTTGTTATCTCCCATGTGTGTATGCAAGCCTCATTTAATTTAAAATGCTATAGCTCAAATTGGGACTTAAGAGAGCTTCCTTAATTTTCCCTCTACTCTAGCTTATGCACCAATCTTCAAGCATCCACACATTTTAAATGAGTAATATGTCCATTAAGGTGCCATTCAATCAAACTTTTATTTTTTCATGAGCCCTAAACTTGCATTCTTTTACCTAGGGGTACTAGCTTTCACACATTCACTGTAGGGACTTGTACTTAGTTAATTCCCAGGTGTCCTTATTGATCACAGCAAAGGCAGCTCGTTTTACCCCCATCCATGCGTACTCATTACAAGTTTAACATTTAAAAGATAAGAATGTAAAGCTCATATATATATATATTGTGTGTGCGTTTCTTTTTTCAAAGGCATGTATACTCTTTTCTTTTCCTTTAGTCTAAGATTACAAACTATCATGCATTTCTACACTCTAACTGGTGGGGCCTTTCGGAGTGACAATCAATTACACCCAACTTAATCCTTTTTTTAGTCAAAGATTCTAAATTAAAGTGGCTACGTGCTCAAGAATATGGAAGATTTTAAGAGGGACTTAAATGAATTTTAACTCGAGATAATGTTATTATATTTCCACAATAAGCCATCTATCATGCAAATTTGAATCTCATCATGGGCACTCAACACCAAAGCACAGAACCATAAAAAAACATTCCCATTAACTTTGAACGCCCCAAAATTTTCCAGATTTTTCGAAATTTCATTAACATGCAAATGATCATTAAAACCTCACAAACATGCATAGTAGGATAAGAAAACACACAAAAGTACGAGTGACACCTCCCACCCCAAACTTAGAGCATTTTACAAAGAAAGAACAAGCTTGGGAGCAAGCAGGAAGCTACCAAATAGGCTTGGTGTAAGGAGTACTTTTGTGACGAACCAAGATCTTAAAAATTAATAAAGCACATGAGTCACTTTATGATTATTGAATATAAAATAAAAGAAAAAAAATAAAGAAAGCAATAAAATTGGGTTGCCTCCCAACAAGCGCTTGATTTAACGTCTTCTAGCTAGACGAGGCTCAGAAGTCACGACAGATCCCAAGGTGATTTCTTCCTTCCATGCTTTGGATCACCTACAACTTTTAGTTTTCGCCCACATTGACACTCACAAACATATTCATTAACATTTAGTGGGTTGGTCAACAATTCTTTGTCAAGTTGGACATCATCTTTTCTAATGTAATCAAGTATCATTAAGGAATCATCATTATGAAACTTTACAAGACTCAACATGCTTCTCCATGATTTGTTTATAATTTATTTTAGGTTTTGGAGGCATGCAAGAAGAACTAGGAAAATTATCACAACTAGAAACATGCTTTATAGAATTTTCTAATTTGACATCAAGCATGCTTTTAGACTTACCACTCAAAGGAAGATCATCATGCAAAGAGTTCTTATTAGATGAGGAGGGCGATATTACCTTTGTGCTTGGCTCATGATGCTCATATCTTTTCTCATCTGGATGCTTAAGGGCTTTATAGATGTCGAATGTTACCTCCTTATCATTCAGGCAGAATGTGAGCTTTCCATCTTGCACATCGAGGAAGGCCCTTCCGGTGGCCAAGAAAGGTTTCCCAAGAATTATGGGGACTTAAACATCTTCCTCCATGTCTAGTATCACAAAATCTATAGGGAAGATAAACTTGCCCACCTTGACCAAGACGTTTTCCACGATGCCGTAAAGATGAACAAACGATCGATCGGCCAAAAGCAAGGATATGGTAGTTGGTTGCACTTCTCCACCATTGAGCTTCCAAAACATGGATAAAGGCATTAAGTTAATAGAAGCTTCAAGATCAGAAAGCGCTTTAATAACCGAATTATTGCCTAAGTGACAACGGATAGAGAAACTCCCTGGATCTTTTAATTTTGGATGCAATTTTCTTTGTAGCGTTGTGCTACATTCTTCGGTTAGTGAAACCATTTTGTAATCTCCATACCTCTTCTTCTTAGACAACACCTCCTTCATGAACTTGGCATACTTAGGCATTTGTTCGAATGCCTCTGCAAAAAGAAGGTTAATTTCCAACTTTTTGAATATGTCTAAGAATTTAGAAAATTGAGACCATCTTTTTCTTTTGAAATCTCTGAGAAAAAGATAAAGTGTTCGTGTCACACCCCCTCCTAGGTACCCTCTTAACCCAGGAGAAAGTGTGAGGACAGCAGACACCGACCTTCTTACGGCATCCACTCTCAGCCTTAGCCTCATGATAAAACTAACCTCCTCCCTCTTGATCTCGAGATTGATTGGACCTATAGAAGGAATCTAAGGGCTCAACACAATCAAACCAAGGAGATGGCAGAGGAGATACCAAAGGCAGTTCGGGACTACTTCCAACCGACATTAAATCCAATTAGCTTAGAACCCTTAGCTATATTATGTATGCTTAGACTTTATGTATAGACATAAAAGTGGATCAAGTTTAAGTAATTAGCCAAAACGGTCTATAGTATAAGGACAAGGTTCGGCTGGGAACCTTGTCTTGGAAACACTATGGATGCGGCTCACTTTGTATTTGATACAAACGATGTGATCCTATATTATACATGTAGCGACATGTAAGTGAGGACATCCTATGTAATGAGTTTTGCATAAGACCGGACCATGAAATAATCATTTTTGCTTTAAAAACACCGTTTACTGTTAAAACTGATTATTTCAAACCTGATGACTTAGCTAACTCGATCTTAATCCTGAGCTAACTATGAACTCCTGTCTATTTAGATTATCCTTTAATCTGCACAGGTGAGAGTGGCTTGAGTACGCTAACTCAATATGCCTCCCATTTTAGGAATAAGATCAGACAGATAGTTGAGGACATAGTCTTGAAAGATGGAATTCACTCCTATCTATTACTAGGATAGTAAATAAGTTTTTCCTTTAAGTACTTATTTGTAACTTGAACAAGGGGCCCCACCCTCTCATTGTCTTAAGAGGGACTAGGTTTATTGTTGGACCACAAACTGATTGTTCATTAGAGGTTCAATGGGACTTAAGGAACGAGATATAATTATAGGGGTAAAACGATAATTTTGACCCAACTGTAATTATGAACAACTTGTGAATGATCAACTTACTTATTATGGTTAATTAAGTGGACATAAATATATCTACAGTGAGAAGAGTGCAACTATTGGGCTTTAGTGGAGCGACCGCTAGTTAATGAATGTTAATTAACTAGGTTAAAGGGTTTTAGTCCGTTAATTCCGGATCATGGGAGCTCATGATCTGTAGGTTCATTAGGGTCCCCTTGTTAGCTCATGAACTAAACCTTCATTATATTGATTAAATTTGAAATGTTCAAATTCAGTGATGGAGCAATATTTATGGTTTGATCATTTAATTATGAATTAGACAAAATTGAAGAGTTAAAAATATTTAAATATGATTTAAATATTTTTTGAGAATGAATAGAGATTTATCGGATTGGAATTTTCTGGGAAAAGTGGAAAATTTTAATTTAATATAATTAATTATTATTTAAAATTAATTTTTGAAATTAATTTTAAATTAAATATGAATTCATTAAAATTGGATTTTAAAATTAATTTTAAATTCCAAATTGGATTTGGGGAAATCCACTACTGCATAAGAAGGTGGTTCTCATGCAACCCCTTCTTCTTTTTCATCTTCCACCACCAAATTGGTTGGGTTGATCAGCCAATTTGCTATCTTCTTGCATGTTAAGTTGTTATGCATGATTTCTTCTTTAAATAGGAGGAAGACATTGTGAAGATGGGTGATTCTTTTAGGCTAATTAGTGTAAAATCTCTCTCAAAATCAAAAATAGAAAAACTGTGTGTTCTTCAGCTTTGAGTTCCAAATTGAACTCAATCTTGGATCCCACAATTCGTTCTAAGGTCTAAGGATAACAAGGAAGACACTAAAGATTGTCCACGAAGTGTTCGTGATCTGAAATTTGGAGAATCCAGCTTCAATGAGTAAGTTCTTCCCTGTTTTTCGGTTATGGAACAAGCAAGTTTAATCTTCAAAATTGATGTAATTAGAGTCTTTAGATCCTAATTGCTTCCACTATCATATTGCTAACTCCTTCACTGGAACGCTTGAAAATTCCTCCTGGATGTAGAGTTAACTATCTGGACGCAAAGCACACCCCTTGACGCAACGTAGCACAATGTTGGATGCAACCTTCCTCTTGGATGTAGGGTTGATGTTTGCTGGACGCCTGACTGACCATATTGGACGCCTAGTAAGTAGTTTAGACGCCTAGTTTCCCCGAAAAAGGTCTCAACTTCTCTCTAATAAACCTTGGTATGATTTTCGAGTAAATGAACAAGTGACATCCTGAGCATATTATAGGAGTTGGATGACAACTTTTGTCATCCAACTTTGCTCTTTAGGTTGACACTTAATCATACTCCTGCCTCATTGCATGTAGCTTGCACCATGCATCACGACACACTCATCTCAAAATGTTTTCTTGCATGTTGCCCTAGTCATACACCACGACACTTCCTACTTATGATGTGTTAAACTCATAACATGCCACTTAGCACCTTTTTCCTCCCTGTTATGCGTCCAACTCTTGCCCAAAGTAGGTCCATGCATCCAACTCCTCCCCCCCCCCCCCCCC
>QLSR01000084.1:387012-491869 GCA_031780015.1 Citrullus colocynthis
CATCCAACTCCTCCCCCCCCCCCCCCTCTTACCATGTGTTTAACTTGTAGATTTCTAGGGTTGGTCCACTTTTGCTCTCTTTTACTTCATTCAACTATTTAACACTTAGCCGATTTTCCTTCCTAACTCCATGTATGCGTCCAACATGCTCCCAAAAGCTTTATACTTAACCAAATTCTCAAGTTTCTTCTTTTCCATGCATTGAACACATCCCTTGCCCTACGTGTTGTCTTTCAACTCCTAAAACTCCTCCAACATTTTAGCTAAATGTCCTTCCAAACATGTGCTATGCATTGACCTTTTGTACTTAGTGAAATTTTGCCCCTGATTATGGACAATGCATCCCACTCACTCTTTATGGCCTACATGTTCCTTTCAACAATCTTGAGCACCTTAACACTTAGTCAAAATCCTCCCAAAGTCTTCCACCATGCATTGAACTCACACTTCATGCGTCCAACATGGTGACTTCTCCAAAAATGTGTGTTTTAACACAAATCTAACTTCTAACCATACTACCAACTCACCCTTCTACCACACTTGGGAAAATTCTCCTTCCCTTCAAGGCACTATGCACCCATACTATGCTGTCCAAGCATAATTGTGACACTTAGAAAATTTCACAACCTACTTGTCTCTTTGTCATCCAAAACTTGGAAAATTAACCTACCTCAGTTTTCTCCCAAACTCTTCTATGACTTATTCTCATCTTAAACCTAAATTTGCTCAAACACTTTCCTCCCTATTTTTAATCTCAACGCATAGCTTCCCCATTATAGCCAAATTTTGGTTAACTCCACAAGCCCGGACTTTTTGCCTTAAAAGTTTTCTAACTCAATAGGCTTGTGCTCAACTTTTTCCTTATTTTACCCTAGTTCCTTTTCTCTAATGCTAATAAGTTACTAGGTCAAGATTTCAGGTTTCACATCTACCTTTTCTTTCTCCATGGTGTCCTCTAGTTCTTCTTTCAGGATGGGCTCATTAATGTTCTCATTCATCTCTTGTGTCTAACTCTTCGTCAACGAAAGGTGTGAACAACTCTTTCCCACTCCTCAAAGTCAAGGTTTTGTACTCCTCTTTTGGATTCTTCTTGGGGCAACTAGAAAACTTACCATTTTGCATCGTTTGAAGAGAAGTGTCTATTTGGCTTATTTGTACCTCAATGTTGTAGATAGCCTTGCCATGACTCTGTACGGTATCCTTCAACACACTGATCCTTCCTTTAGATTTCTTGATAAATTCAACCATCAAATCTTCTAAGTTGGATTTCTTTTTAGTGTAGGATGGACCTGCAGAAGAGAAACTAGGAGGACCCTAAAAAATATTCCTATCATTAGTATAAGAAACGTTTTCATGGTTCCTTAAGCTTGGGTGATAGTGAGTTGGTGTTTGTTGTCATTTGCCTCTATAGTGTCCTCGATCAACATAGTTGGCCATTTCTATCTCACTTTGGCCAAACTCCTTTTAACTTGCTGCCTTTGTTGCCATAGTTGCAAAAGAAGCTATAGATGGTGGATTTGATTGAGCTTGGCTTCCCATAGTCAATTTAGTAAGAGCATTCATAAGGGAAACTATTTAACCTGATGGATGTTGTGATGGTTGTTGATGATCTTTCACATGGCCAATTGTAGGAAGTATTGGCCAAATTCTAGAGATGTCCACTTTCCCTATGGGGACCTGGCTCGAACGGGACAAGATTCTTCATTTAGGCGGGAAATGGGGGAAGAAGTTGGGGCAAAATTTTTTGAAAGCTAAACGGGGACGGGGATAGGAAATGCCCAGCCCTGGACCCACCTCGTTTCCATCCTCGTCCCATTAGCCTTTTTTCTTATATTTATTATAATAATTTAATGTTATGTTATTTATTTTTATTATATAAATATTATATCTAATTTTTCAGATATATTTTTATTATATAAATATTATATTTAAAAAAGGATATGATTAAATTCTAAAAAATTTAGATTATATATATAAATAATTTGATAGATAATTATTTTCTTCAACTTGAAAATTATGAGTAATTTCTCTTTAAATTCTAATTGTCCATGTGGAACTAATCATATAAAAATTAATCATTTAATTAAAACTTCTCCATAGTAGTAATTTATGTTAATTGGTTTTTTTTTTTTTTTTGTTAAATCAAGCGGGAAAAAATTCCATACGGGGAACCCAATCCCCGCGGGGAATTTGGCGGGGACGGGGAATGAAATGGGAACCAGGGATGGGGAGTGGGGAAGCCATCCCTGGCCCCGCCCCGTGACATCTCTAGCCAAATCCTCTAACAAGAGTGGGCAGCTTGGGCAGTTTTAGAGAAGATAGACCGTCTATAGGCGACATCTAGGATTGATTTTGTAGAGCTAGTTAGTCCATTGTAGAATAATTGAATTTGTAACCAATCTGGATAATTGTGTTGTGGGCACTTCCTCAAGAGGTCCTTGTACCTCTCCCAAGCTTCGTACAATTGCTCATCATAGAATTGGTAGAATGTGCCAATCTCTGTGTCTCAACCTCATGTTCGTGGCCGACGGAAAGTACTTGTTCAAGAATTCTTGTGCCAACTTGTTCCACATGGTTATGCTGTCCAACTATTTCAATTAAAGATCGTAGATGCTTGTATTTGTTCAAGTCTTTAACCAAGTTTTAGCCCGATCCTGTAAAGAGAGGATTGTTGTTTTAGTGAATAATTAAACTCGTTTTACCATAGGTGAGTTGTATCCAGAAACCTCTAGTGATCCCTGAAGAAAAACACATACATATGGTGAATCTTGTTGGAGCACATAACCTCTAGTGATCTTGAAGGAACACAAAATCCTTGATGATCCAAAGGAACACAAAACCTCTGATGAATCCCGTAGGAAACACAAAACCTCTAGTGAATACACAACTACAAGTAGGAGAGTACTTATTACTAAGTACTAGTAACATACATAAAGGTCTGACATTATAGAATCATAACTCATGAATACATTACCATGTGAAAATATCCTCTCACATCAAGTAAATAACATATATAACATACAGATGACCTCAGAAAGCCAACATTATATTAACTTATATTGCTTGGAGCAAAGGCAATTCCAGTAGTAAGGTTAATCGCAAGTGTGCGGGTCAAGTTATAATATAAGACGGTGAAGTCCGAATATCGTTCCACTGAGGATCCAATTGTGAAGGTTAAAGTTACTTAGCTATTCTAGAGTTGAATCAATTTTATTTGAGGAGTGGAATTGAAGTTGTGAATAGAAAATAAAACCAAATAAGGAAAGCAATAAGGTAAGAAACACAAGAGTCAAAGAGAGTTCTAGGGTAATGAATCCTTGTTTATTTTATCATGCAATATTCTAGGGTTCATGGATTTTATTGTAATTCATATGCCTAAGTCTAGAAACTTAATTCCAAGGTATTTTATCTCAAAAACAACCTTTTCTCATGCAACTCAATTGAAAACTAATCTCTTGAAACCAATACAAATTACATGGCATTAAGAGTAGTCTTTAGCAACTCTCATTGTTAACCTAACTATTCTCATGATAGATTAACAACAATTCATTGTTATAGATCTAGTTAGACATACAATCTCTCAACCATACATATAACCTAACATTCAAGGATGGCCAATCACAAAGAACTAAGCATAGTAATAATGAAAAGCATAATCATTACAACTAAACCATGAATAGTCTATAATATCAACATGAATTCATAAACAATTCATCAATACCTTAAAACTAAAGAGTTTAGCCACTCATAGCTTTGAGCAACATGTTCATAAACAAATTACGCATAGAAAGAGTGTAAAGAAAGAAAAACTCTACTAGGAAGAAGCCTTTGATTGAGGAGGAACTGCCAAAATGTCCTTCAGTCTTCACGTCGAGAACTTGTAGGGCACCAAGACACTCTCTCAAACTCTTCTCTCTTCCTTGTAGCAAACTCACGCTTTGAGACTCTTTTTGGTGTGTTTCTTGATGTGAAGATTGATCATTAGGGTTGCTGGAAACCCTCTTATTTATAGAGTAGGCTGCCCAAAAATCTTTCCAAAAATACAATTTTTTCATTTATGGAAAACTGGCGCGCGGCGCTGCCTGATATGGAAGTATAGTGCTGCGGCACTGTCGCAGTGTTGAGGCAGACCTTGCTCTCAGGAAACTGCGCTGCGGCACTACCTTGTTTTGGCAAATTTGCGTTTTTCTTCTCTTTTTCACTAGATTCTAGCTCGGTTTTGATCTTTTGGTCTTCTCTTCTAATTTTCTTCATTTTGACTAAAAACCACTAGGAAACAAGTGAAATCTAATATAAAATCCCTTAATTTGAGAGAATAGAAAGCACTTTTCAAGTGCTTTTCAGAAATCTAGCCTCACTTTCAAAAACACTAGAAATTTGGCCTTTTTCTGATGTCATCACTATGTGAATTTACCATTTTAACCCCTCTTCCTTCTTTCTTCTATCTTCTCTTTTTCGCAACTTTTTCCCTTTTTCTTTTTTCATTTTTTCTGCTCTTCTTTTTCTGCTCCTTTTCGATTTCTTTTCAGATGATTTCCCTTTTTTCTTTTCCAGAGATTTTTGTTTTTGTTGCCCTATTTTTTTCATCTTCATTTTTCCAACGAGATTTTCTTAATCATAATGAAGCAAGAGTGAATTTTCTCAATTAGATGCAAGGAGAGAACGACGCTGCTAAGAAGAAGAAGTGAAGCTCCGACACAAAAAGTCAAAGCTCTGACACGACTAACTCTAGTGAGCGAGAACGAGAAAGAGAGCGAGAGTCAGATCGACGTTTGGAAAAACGTTTGAGTTTCATTTTTACACAATAGCTTTCGCTCTCTCACTCTCACTCTCTCGCTTTTGCTCTTGTAGAAAGGAATCAGATGACCGTTTAAAAATGCATCTGAGCGGTTTAACAATGCACGAAAACGAGAAACGAGAGGTAGTTTGAGGCATGAGAATGAGAAGCGAGAATGATGAACTTACCAGGAATTAAGACTCTCTGTCACTTTTCCCGTAAAATGCAGATCAAAACTTTATGGGAAAAGTGACAAAGAGCTAATTCCCGGTAAGTTCAAACTTACCCGGAAGGTCGCTCTCACCCTCACTTCCTTTCCTCATTCTTATCTCAATCGCTCTCTCTTTCACTCTCGCTACTCTCACTCTCACTCTTTCTCTCTCTCTCGCTCTCGACGGGAAAAGTTCTTATCAACATCATTTTCTCCTCGTATCTACTTGCAAAGTTCACTCTTGCTTCTTCCGCTCATTCTAATTAAGATTCTTTCATTTTGATTAAGAGAATCTTGTCGAGAAGATGAAAATGAAAAAAAAAAAAAAAGGGGGACATAGATTGAAATATCTAGAAAAAAAAAAAAAGGGGGACATAGATTGAAATATCTAGAAAAAAAAAAAAAGGGGGACATAGATTGAAATATCTAGAAAAAAAAAAAAAGGGGGACATAGATTGAAATATCTAGAAAAAAAAAAAAAGGGGGACATAGATTGAAATATCTAGAAAAAAAAAAAAAGGGGGACATAGATTGAAATATCTAGAAAAAAAAAAAAAGGGGGACATAGATTGAAATATCTAGAAAAAAAAAAAAAGGGGGACATAGATTGAAATATCTAGAAAAAAAAAAAAACACCATAAATGAAAAAAAAAAAAAATAGGGTGACATAGATTGAAATATCTAGAAAAGAAAAAAAAGGGAAATTGTCGAAAAAGAAATCTCCATGAATGAAAAAACAAAAGAAAAAAGAAGAAGAAGAAAAGTAGAAAAAACAAAAAAAGAAAAAAGAAAAAAGTTGTGGGAAAAGAGAAGGTAGAAGAAAGAAGGAAGAAGGGTTAAAGTGGTAAATTCACATAGTGATGACATTAGCAGAAGGCCAAATTTCGAGTGTTTTTTAAAGTGAGGCAAATTTCGAGTGGGCCTCTCAAAATGAGCCATCTGTACAAATATCCTCACAATAATTTGGGAGTTAGATCCCAAATTTAAAACATCGCTAAATAACCCCAAAATACTCACCAATTTTATGACGAAACCAACCTTGATTGTGTTGGACAACAATGTAAAACCTGGCAAATCATCAATCTAGCATTTAAACGTCAAAGATAAATTTGATTTTAGGCCAAACACATAATGGGAATTCATTACCCACCAAGAAAAACTCGTGAATCAGTCCATCTTACCCTAACAACCAAGAATCCAACGAGTGCCAGAGCTAGCGATGACATATAGACGACAACGGCAAGCAACGGCGCACGGACGACAAGCGGCAATGCATGGCAGTGGTAGCTTTGACGATCGGAGCTTCCAGACGTGGCAGTCGTGCGGCTAGCTCCACGGTGTGACTTGACGATGTGACCTGAAGGGAAGACGGGACAATGACAGGTCTAGTTGGCAAATGGCGATAGGGATCTGGATGGAGCTGACGCTGGCGATACACGAATGAGGATGAGAGAGAGAGAGAGATAAAGGTCGATTGACTGGAGAAGAAGAAACAAAATTTTTAACTTTCACGCACTTGGAGACCCCTTTAATATATATATGCATATTTTTTTCCCCTCTTTCCTTCCTAAGTTCTATAAATCCACCAACTAAATTTCCAATTCTTCAAAATACTTAACCAATTTTTCTTAAATTGGATTTTCAATTTCCAAAATCTCCAAATTTGAAATTCAACTTCTAATTCTCCCAAACAAAATAAATTTCACCAATTGCATTAAATCAAAATTCTAAATCTTTGTCAATTAACCCAAATTGACTTATCTTAACCCAATATTCAAGATAATTAAATTGAAATTACCAAAAAAGATGGGATGTCACACTAAGGAAGCTCAACTCACGATTTGAACACAGTAAGTACACTGTCTTGGTTGAAGATGCCAAAGGAAGATGACAATGAAGTTCAAATTAAGATAGAACAACCAATTAAAATTTTGGATACAGATAAGAATTTGGATTTGATCAACACAAATACCAACTCAATTGAATTGCCTATTCTAAGTACTTCGGTCCAATCTCATATGTGACAAGAAAGTATGACTACGTATGTGATTAGAATGTTAAACCAATAGTGTTGACGACTAATTTAACATCAAATCAACAACAAGAAATAAAAGGTGACACAGAGATTGGTAACTCAATTCGGCGTTACACAGCTACATTTGGAGGGCTACTTGCCTAAGAAGGACAATTGACTAATATTGTAATGTCAAGTGAGTACAACAAGTAACTTATCTGTAAAACGTTCACTTCTACAATAGCTCTCGTTACATTTGACTTTATGATCACCTAGGCTCCCCCTAGATGTGAGACAGTCTCTCCTTTCATTTAGGCTCCCCTTAAGCTGGACAATATTAGAATAACAACACTATAGAGACAATCGGTGCCTGTAAATCTTCTTGCATCAATTGTCTTTCTTAAATCCACATGAACTCCCTTCACTAGATGATCTAAACATCGGTGAGTCAATATGTGAGAACTCCCTTCTCACAACGGTGAGTCTCAAGACTTCTTTTGATACCCGCAATATTCGTTTTCTAATTAAGAGAATAACTTTTCTGAATTTGTTACTCGTTATTGAATGCAGACTGGAATGATGCTCGAGCAGAACTCTTGTCAATAACACTAGAACGACCACACAAAACACAAACTTTTTCAAGATGATTCAAAATGGCAACCTTAGCACTTAGTGCAATATTTCTTTCTAAACCTGCTGACCAGATTAGTCAGATAAGGTAATACGACACTGATAAGAAAATTGAATCTGACTGAAAATATCTGCAGACCGGCGCCCTACAAGAAAACAGAAAAATGCTCGAATAGCACCCAACGGTAATTATGAATGTTAAGACAAATCACGAGACAACCAACTCATCACCCTTAGAGTAAAAGTATGAGAGCCAACACTAAACTCTCCAACAAACTCCTCCTTTGGCCAAGAATTTTTAAGGCAGAATCTACCAACCACAAGGAGGGCTGATACAACAAAAACTTAGATAATAGTAGAAATGTCTTAACCTTAGAAATGACAAAGAAAGGACATATAGAAGCAACAGACACAGTCTCAACAAAAACCACAAAGAGCAGTTCAACTAGATAACCAGCCAACCACCAACACCAACAATAGCACCAGCACAAAAAGAACTACCACTACTCCTTTTTGCTGCCAAAAAATTACTCTGGTCTCTACGATGAACTGGCATTGGAATTTGATAGGACTGCTTTCATCGCTTGAAGAATTTCATCTACCATCGCTTTCCTTGCCGTGAGACGTTGAATCAGCTGATCCATGTCTTTCACCTCATTGGACAGTAACTACAGCATACGACTCCCGGAGGAAGATTTCATTAACTCTCGACTAGGAGCATCTAGGTGCGGCATTAAGGAGGAAATCTTAATGTCTAGAACCTGATTGCTCTTTAATAGACGAGGATGTATATTGAACATGCTGGGAGCAAGGCCTAGAGTCTCAGCCAGCAACAAGGTATTAGACTTTTGATAAAGCAAAATACCACAAATTAGGCTTGGATAGAAGATAGAGAGCTCGAGAGCTTGAGATCCAATGTGGCGTTTTATTTGGTTTAGAACAAATGCCCCATAGTTGAATGGGATTTAGTACCAATTTGAATAAGCAGAGTAGCAAGCGGAATGGAGAGACTGGAACCATGAGAGGATGGACACCAGTTTGTGATTTTAATACGATGAAGAAGAGCGTATTTCATACTGAGAGCTGCAACAGACTTTTCGCGAGCTATGTTGTCCTGGTTCTTTAATCAACTAAAGATCAACTCTCTCATAGTGGGCTGTTGCTTCATCAAATCATCAGGAACATCACGTTGTAAGTATTTATTTATGATGGCTGCAGAGAAAGTAAACTGATGTCTTCTCACATGAACTTTGTGAAAATCAGGACTGAAGGATTCTCAAAGTTAGAGGACAAGTTCACAATAGATTCACAAACCAATTGTGGATAGAAAGGGCCCAAACACAGTACACTTTTATCAAGTTGTGCTTCCAACAAAAGATACATAAGGTCTAGACACTCTTGGTTGCTTGGAGACAGTTCTTTCTCATCAACCATTTTGCGTTTCACAACATATTTCTAAAGACTGGCACCCTTTTCAAAGTGAAAGGATACCCCGTCCAAAGGAACAATAGCCACATTACTCACAAGGGTAGTCTTGGTTTTCCGTTTGGCAGAACTCCTTGCTACTTTGGTGGTGAGAGGAGTTTCTTTCTCCGAACAACTTAATAGACCCCACTCACTGTCTTCATCAGAATGCATTTTCTTTGACCCACTACTTGAAGTTCTTGCTCATCATGAGTACCACTGACAAGAGACAAATTATTCACAACAGGGGACGGACTATTCACAACATTAACTTACGGACCAATACCAACGGAACTACTTTGCTTCACACATCTATCAGCATTAGATTTGAGGGAAACAGAGACTGAATTCTTCACATTTTCAATAGGAGAATTGAGATTCTCAACATTACTTTCGGTGACAACATCAAGCATAGAGGCAAGGGTTTCAACAATAATTTTAAGAGTGCGGTGAATTTAGATGGATTTTTCGACGACACATTCTCAGTAACAACAGTTTCAGAATTGATGGATTTAGGGTACAAATTTTCGGGCAACAAGTTTTTATCAATACAACTCGTAGTTTCATTAATCCTATTTTGTTTTGACCCAAAAGCGCGAGACCTAACATGCATACTAGGGTTTCGCTGAGAGACAATAAAATCGTTGGAATGATCTAAAGACTCACTCGATAGTGACTTACCCTTCGTTGGAAAGATCTCTTTCCTTAGACCTACAAAATAATTTAAGGTATGGTCAGGAAAACCTACAGCGGTCTTCGCTTTGTCTTTAGTGGTGGGACCAAAACCTGAACGCCTTTTTTTAGCAACCACAGTCAACATTTCCACTCTGTCTTTGCAGACGAGCATACCCCATACCCGAACACCATATTTGTTTATCGTTGTCGAAGGGATCTCTTCTACCACATGCAACTTTTGCTTTGCCTTTTCCTTGTAGCGAACCATACTTGTCTTTGAGTTCTTAGTTCCTTGGTGGGTACTAACCATTCAAAGGAGAAAGAGAGACAGAGTAACATAGACAAACTCTCTAGGCAAAATACCTTCCTTCCGCACCAAAGTGAGAGAGTCACGATTATCTACACACAATTGAATAATCGGACTGGGTCGTACTCCTTATCTGCCAGGCCCATTTAATTGGTTGCTATTTGTCCAGAGTACAAACATCAAGGGAGGCTCTCAAGGCTTCAAAGCAAGCAGTATCAAGACCTTTTGTGAAGATATCAGCTATCTGGTTTTTTGTATTGATGTGTTCTAATATAATCTATTTGTTTTCAACCAGCTCATGTATAAAATGGTGTCGGATGTCGATATGTTTTGCTTGACTGTGTTGCACAGGATTTTTTGAGATGTTAATGGCACTCATGTTGCCACATTATAATGTCATGCCATCTTGAACAATATCATACTCTTGAAGCATTTGCTTCATCCAGATAAGTTATGTGCAACTACTACTAGCAACAATATATTCTGCCTCAGTAGTTGATAGGGAGAGACAGTTTTTCTTTTTACTGAACCACGAAATCAAATTATTTCCAAGAAAGGAACATCCACCATAGGTGTTTTTTCTATCTTCTAAGTTCTCTACCCAGTTTGCATCACAGTACCCTACTAGGGTGCAATTTATAGCAAAGGAATATAACAACCCATAATCGTTGTTCTCGTTGATGTAGCGGATTATTCTTCTTGAAGGGAATTGAATCCTGGCAGAAGCGTGTGATTGCATTCTTTGATTTATTGAAAGAATTAAAAATACAAAAATTTTAAAAAAGGTTAAGCATCAAACCTTTGCCAATCTATAATTCTCGAATCGATAGTTTTCTCCTTGTAGGCTTCCTTTTCGAAGAGATCTTCCTCGCTATGACTCTAGCAAGGATCCGGTTTGTGGGAACCGCTTCTTTGAAAAAATGGGAAGAAGAATTTTTTTAGAATTTTTCCAAGAAAATTGGGAGAATTAGTAGAGGAAGATTTGTACAGTAATTGTAGAGATTATTCTCTTAAAGAATGTGTTTTATGAAAGCTCCCAAGGGCCCTATTTGTACAACTATGTGGGTTACTCCTAATCCAATTAGGATAAACCCTCTGCAGAGATTTTAAATCAAATATTTAATAATATCTAATTTAATAAATATCTACCCAAATAATATCTCATATTAAATGGTTTAAAATATTTAAATCTTATTTAAATTTTTATTTCCTGCAAAATCTTTGATTTGAATCTCATCCAAATTAAATAATTAATTATTTGAATCCAATTCAAATCAATGAATTAATTCTCCCTCTATTTATTTTTTGCAGAATCTTTAATTTGGATCTCATCCAAATTAAATTATTTGAATCCAATTCAAATTAATTAATTAATTATCCCTCTATTTATTTATATGGGTTTTATCCAAATAAATAATTAATTATTGGAATCATATTCAAATAAATTAATTCTTCATATTATAAAGTTATAATTTGAATTATATTTATAATAAATCATGCAATTAATTGTATCCAATACAATTAATATTTTCCCTCATAAACTTGAACATTTCAAAATTTTCTTTCAACATAGTTGATCATTGTTGGTCCGTGTGAGCTAGCAAGGGGACCTTATGGACCTATAGATCAGAAGTTCCAATGATATGAGATTAATCAGCTAAACTCATTAACCACATAATCAATATTTGTTAACTGTGGGTACACTCCACTAAAGACGTGAGTTGCACTCTTCTCACTATAGATATATTTATGTGTTCGTGGATATAGACTAATAATAGCAAATTAGCCCTTCACAAGTGTTCGTAACACCAACTGGGTCAAATTACTGTTTTACCCCTGGGTTACTTATAAATCCTTAAATACTAGTGCTCCTCTAATGAACAACCTGTTTATGGTTCAACCATTAAACAGAATGGGAATGAGTGAATTCCAACTTGTATAATTATGTCCTCCAACTCGATCTTGTCCCTAGGATGGTAGGCATATTGAATCGACAAACGGCCACTCTCACCCATACAAATCAAAGGACAATCCCTCGTGGACAGAAGTTCATAATATACTCAAGATTAAGACTAAGTTGCCTAGGACATCCTATTGAAATAGAAACCTAACTAGTCAACGGAGTTACATCTAGTGAATACTATTTCTTGGTTTGGTCTTATGCAAACTCATTGCATAGGATACCCTCACTTGCATGTCACCTACACGAACGCGTTAGGCGATACTTAAGCATGTCAAAGACCTTTTTGCATTCTTTGTCAAAATCAAACTGGACATCCTTCTAAAGCAAAGATGATAAAGACAACACGATTTTTGAGAAATCAATGATAAAGGGCCTATAAAAACCGACACTACCAAGAAATGAGGGCACTTCCTTAATGTTGCTGGATAAAGATGGTTATAGATAGCATCTATTTTAGCTTTATCAACCTCTATACCTCTAGCAGAAACAAGGTGCCCTAATACTATGCCATGACTCGCCATGAAGTGGCGTTTCTCATAATTTAAAACCAGGTTAGTTTCAATACATCTTTTCATCATCAAAGCCAAATTATGCAAGCACTCATCAAAGGAATTCCCATACATGATAAAGTCATCCATCAACACCTCTATGCATTTTTCAATAAAATCAAAAAAGATACTCATCATACATCTTTGAAAAATATCTAGGGCATTGCAAAGCCCAAAAGGCATCCTCCTAAAGGCATAGGTATCATAGGTGCATGTGAAGGTAGTCTTTTTTGATCTTCTTGAGCTATGGGAATTTGGTAAAATCCTGGAAAGCCACCTAAAAAGCAAAAGAATGGCTTCTCGATAAGCCGTTCCACCATCTGGTCAAGGAAAGGAATAGGGAAGTGGTATTTCTTGGTTACCTCATTGAGCTTGTAGAAATCTATGCACATTCGCCATCTGTTTTGAACTCTCATTGGCACCACCTCACCTTTGTCGTTCTCCACAATCGTCATTCCAGTCTTCTTAGGGATGACGTGAATAGGGCTTATCTAGTTCCTATCTAGGACTGGATAAATAATGTCAGCCTCGTGCAACTTAATTATCTCCTTAAGCACAACTTCTTCATTGTCGGATTTAGTCTACGTTGTGGCTGACGAGTGGGTTTAGCTCCTTCCTCAAGAGTTATTTAGTGCATGCATAGAGAAGAACTTATTCCTTGAATATCATCTAAGGTCCATCAAATTGTTTTCTTATAGGTCCTCAAAGTGCTAACCAACACCTCTTCCTAATCAAGTGTCAGTTCTCTGGAGATAACGACTGGAAGTGTGTTCTTCTCACCCAAGTAACATGTAGATGGAACTCAAAATTGCTACCTTTAGTTCCCCAGTAGAAGGGGAAGGAGAATCAAGTCATCCGACGATGATAGGTGCTGTAGAAACATAGGTACTTCATGATTTTGCTCGACGGATAACTAAGAATATAAATGCCTTATCTGAAAACTCAAAGAAGTTGTATGGAATAGAAAGACTAAAAGCCTTAGGGGCAAGTACGTTCGAGGGAACGGTAGATCCAAAGAAGTGGAAGCATGGATTACTCAGCTAGAAAAGTGCTTCCGAGTGATTAGGTGTCTGGAAGATCGCAAAGTCTCTTTGGCCGTCTTCTTACTCAAAAAAGGAGCAGAGAATTAGTGGCGATTAGCTGAAGAAAGATGGAAGGAAAATACTGAACCCACTTGGGAGTATTTCAAAGAAACTTTCTATGTAAAGTATTTTCCTCAAACCTTTCGTCATGCCAAACAATGGAAATTCTGACATCTCGAGAGGAAGTACACTGAGTTGTCTAAGTATGCTGCTGGCATAGTCATGAATGAAGTAGATAGGTGCAAAAGGTTTGCGGGAGGATTAAGAAGTAAAATCTGTACTCCTGTAGCAGTTAGTGTTGTATGGGAAAAGTTTCCTAAGTTAGTAAAAGCTGCCATAAGAGTGGAGGAGAATCTAAAAAGACAAATGGCAGAGGAAGGAGAGGAAGAAGTTACATAGCAAGAGGAAAAAGTAGAAAGTGGAAGATGCACCTCCAAGAATTCAAAGAACAAATCAACCAAATTGGGAGTAGAACAAGTCATATCAACAGGAGTTATGGTTCCTAACCCAAATAAGAGACCATGGTTTGTGGACTATTAAAAATATCACCCAGGATGATGCTTTGGAAATTTGGATGTCTGTTATGGTTATGGTGGAGCAGGACATTACAAGAAGAAATGTCCTAAGCTTGGATAGAGAAACAAGGGGATTCATTAAGTAGAAGTTTAATTTGTTTTCTCTATAAATTGGGATTGTCATGAATAGTAGAACTGTGTGGAATTAACCTTTCTACTTATTGCAGTTTAGAATGGAAAATGAAGGAAGTAAGAAACAAAATGCCTGGTGCTCTAAATGTGGGAAGTTCCATATGGGCAAGTGTTTGAAAGGAACTAACAAATGTTATACTTGTGGATTAGAAGGACATAATCGAATACGATGCCATGTATTCATAGATTTCTGTCAACAACAAAAAGAGATTGTGGAAAGCTCAGGATCTCGGATGGAGGAACCTCCATGCCCAAGGTGTGGACGTCGTCATCGAGGTGACAAAGAGGGAAGAGAGGATGTATGTTATATGTGGGGATAGTCAGGTCACTACAGCAAAGATTGCCCTCTTAACACTGGAGATCCACAAAGTGAGGGATGGCAAACCTATGGGTATTAAGGCTGAAAAGAAGTAGAAGAAGAAGAAGGAGAAAAGAACTAGGAAATAAAAATGTATGTTAACCTACGGTTATTGTTTATCGTTTCTTGTTGTTTCTTCAAGTTGTTTGAGAATAAATGTAAAGGTAAGTTGTAAATGAATAAAAGTTACTTTTCTATGTCTCGGAGGTAAGTCTCTACCCTAAATTTTGAGGATGAAATTTTTTTAAGGTGAGTAGGATTTTGAGACCCTAATCTTTGACCTAGTTGCTTAAGAGACATAATGAAAGGAAACTAGAAAAAATGAAGGAAACTTGGAACACAAGTTGTTGGAGTTACAAAATTTTTAAGGTAGAAAATCTGGACTTGTAGAGTTTGAGTTGCGATAAGGAAGGAAAGTATTTTTGCCAACTTGAGTTTTGGATTGAGAATAAGTCGTAGGTGAGTTTTAGAGAAAATCACGTTAGGCGATTTACGAGTCTTTGGCCACAAGGTGGCAAAGTGATAACTTGCAGAAATACAAGTTACTATAGTCACTATTTGAATTAATTAGAGTAACTTTAGAGCTAAATGCATGATTTTGGTAGTTGAATTATGTAAAATGTACCACCATGCGTTGGCACTATTAAACAAAATATCTGAAAAATTATGAGCTTTTCTGTTCTTAATGCAGGATTAAGAAGAAAAGAAGCCCAAATAACCAAAGTACTAGAGACGAAGCTGCTTCGAGAACAAATGGAAACCCATGCGTCGAAACTATGCGTTCGAGACCATGCGTCGAGATCATGCGTTGAGAAAAAGTAGATATAGACGCTTGGGCAAAAGCTGTCATGTCAATATGCAAAAGGATAACACGTTATCAGGTCATGGCAGAACAAATGGGCCGACGATGTGAAAAGGCTGCGCAGCAGGGCATGAAATTTAATGTAAAGATGTCAGGTCATCATGAGTTCACCTTTTCGACACCTATAAATAGCCTAAAGCTTCTCCATTCAAAAGAGAGAAAGGATTAAGAGAGAAACGCGTAACAGGATTCTGAGAACTTTCAGAATCGTCTCATAACCAACCTCCATTTCGAGCTCTTCTGAGAGAAGGATTCTGAGAACTTTCAGAATCGTCTCCCAGTGAGTGAGAACCTTAACCCTATGGACTTTATGTATCAGATAGCAACCATCTCAAGCCTCCATGAAGCAAAAAGTCGCCAGTGGCGGCTTGACGTCTTCCATTTCTGTTTTATCTCCATTTCCATCCTTCTTACTTATTTTTGTTAATGACATTCGAGAGAATGGTTTATTTTCTTAAATATGAGTTTGATTGACGATTATCTTCCACTATTTCCATATTAAATATCTTACACCATGTTGTTTGAATGCTAAATGAGTTAGATGTTGGAGTTAGTTTTTCTTAAATAATATGAAGTATGTTGCATCCTGATGAATGCATATCATTAGCTTGCATAGCATTGACTGACAAACAAATGCAGTAAGCACGACTATCTAGCTTGAGAGAGTAGATAGTTAATCTTTAGCATTTATCAAGACTAGATGAGATGCAGAGATGTAGTTCATTATTTTGCCAATGCAAACTTACCATGCGTCTTAGAGATAAGATTAATGTGGCATCGAAACATCGAGAGATGGATTCACAAACTAAGTTTGTAGGTATGTACTTATACTTAAATAGGTTTAAGTTTTTCGTCTAGCTCCCGCGTTAACTCTACTTTTATCGCATGGTTCCATTCATCCTCAACGCATGCTATCTAACAAAGACATTTGACTAACCATCGCCGTATCCCCTCATTGTTAGTTGTAGGAAAATTTATTCATTCTTTATGTATAGTTTTAGACACATACAACTCATGCACATATTACTTGTATAGTTCACCGCATAGTCATGCATCTATTCTCAACGCCTAGTTAATACAAAACCTTGCGTTCGACCCTGGACTCACCAGGAAACCTATAAGAGCTTATGCTTGGGTTTTTATAGGAAAACTTGCTTAATCATGATCATACTTGAGTAATTCTAGACGCATCTTTGTACGGAAATTATAATATCCATTTTTGTGCAACAAGCTACAAATCTCAATTTAAAATAGAAATCTAATATTAAACCAACAACACAAAGGAGCTAAGGAATTCTTCTAAGTGTTACAACTATGCTAGGAAAACATAAGTTGGGACACATAGCCTAGGGAAAAGGAAGGAAATTCCACCAAAGTGTTAAAAAAGGAAGAGTTGGAAGCATAGTTGGGAGCTAGTGATGAGTTGGACACATCCTTGGGGGAAAACCACCATGTTGGACACATGGTTGGCAAGCTTAAACACATGGTGAGTGGTTTAGATTTTGGTTAAGTGTTGAAGTGTTGAAAGGAAACATAGGTCTTGGGAAAGAAGGATGAAACGCGTGGTGCAAAGTTGAAGAAGAAACTTCACCATACCTAGGGTGAATGCATAGGCCATACCTCTAGGAAGAATTGGTCAAGTGTTGGATGATTTGGAGAGTTGATAAGCAACCTTAAGGAAGAAAAGAAAGGAGTTGGACACATACTTGGAGATTTGAAAGAAAATAGCTAAGTGTGGAATACATAGGAGAGGAAAGTTGGAAGCATTGGCTTTGGAAGCATACCATAGACGCATGAGGAGTCTATAAAGGCATATGGGAGGCTTTGACGCATGAACCAAGAGGAGCAAGCTTGATGGATGCATACCTAGAGGAAACTCACACATGGCAAGGCTTGTAAGTAGAAATTTGACTAAGTTTGGTAACCCTGAAGGTTGCTGGACGCATATCTCCAACAGAAGAAGCTTCTGGGTAAGTATTGGACTCTAGGAAGAAGGTCGGACACATAGAAAGATTGTTGGATGCATAAGAGGGTCATGGAAAAGAGAGAAGGAAGGTTGGAGAGGCATCTTTACGTCCAATAAGGTTTTCAGGTGTTCTGCAGTTGTCAAAAAGATGCTTTGCATTCAGGACATCTGCTTTGCGTCCAACTGAGTAGTGTGAGTGTTGCCCTGTGTCCAACTTGATCTGCTCTACATCCAAGGAAAGGTTTTCAAGCATCCAAGAAGCTGTTTTAGGGTTTCAGAGGTTTCCTGGTTGCTGTTTTCTCAGTTCCAGAAGCTAAGGGAGAACTAGGAGGTTTGGAAACCAAGTTGGAGGAGAAAACCCTAAGCTTGGAGATTATTTTCTCTGTGAGTGGTTGATTTCTTTCATGAGATAATTTAATTAAGACTCTTATGAAGGATTGTTAATAGCACACTAATGAATACATATTTGATAGCATGATTATATGATGTTGTGATATTATTAATATGCGTGCTATGATGAGATATCGAATAGCTTGTAGCATATCAAGCTTTGTTGGATCTATAAATGGTCCCCAATATCAAAGGACATAAAGAAGGTATATGGGCAGCCTAAATATATTCCAATGCTGAAGGACCTTGAGAAGGCATTAATGACTACGGTCATGACTGGGACCGGGATTCGACACAACATAGGATGGTCAGAGGATCAAAAAGATTTAGTGTCTAAGCATGTTGTGGGGTTTTTCTCGTGGGATGGTCAGAGGGTAACTGAAACCTAGTTCCTAAACCTACAAGAAGTACCTTGAGAGGATGGTCAGGGGGCCGATGGGCCTAGCTCCTGAGCCTTAGAGGTAAGACTATGTGCACATAGGGACATAAGGATACAGAGAATATAAGAAGAGTTGAGCTGAGAGGGGCAGTAGGAAAAACATTCGAATTGCTGAGTCATGTGAGCCAGCAAGATAGACAGAAAAGTAGCTGTGCTAAAGATACCAGCGAGAAAGTTGATTCTGAAAGTAACCCTAAGGGGGCAGGTTTGAATATAAGCTCGATATAGATAAAGATGTGCTTGCTTATGAATTCCATTCTATTTTATTTATTATGTTGAACGGTTATGTGAATCCTAGCTTATCGATCACTCATTGGGCTTCATGGAAGCTCATTCTTTTCTTATGTTTATTTTTCTAGGTAGCAGAAGAGTTCTCGTTGCTGAGCGAAGTCAAGTTTGCCGTGAAATAATGTGCACTTAGTTGTAGATAGCTGATGAAATAATGAACTAGAATATGTCTTCTGTAAACAAACTTGCTACATCATTGTAATAATAAATTTTTGCATGTTTAAATATGAGTTAGATTTATTTCTGTCTATCTAAGTTGCACATGTTAGATTCGAGAAGGGTAAAAGTTTGACGGTAGACATCGCAAAAGGGTAGATGTCTGTTATTGTCATGCCCCATCTCGGGCTACAGAGGGTGGCTTGGGACGGGGTGTCACATTAGCTCTCATGCAGTCCTTCCAAATTCTATTTTATTCTAATTTCAATTTGGAGTTTTAAAAAAGAATTCCAATATTAGTGAGGTATCAAGCCCTTCAATTTAATTTAATGAGGTTCAATTTTGTTTTAATTTAAAGTTTTCTAAAAAAGGTATTTCAATTCACCTTAATTTTTCGTGGACGATTTTGAACTTTGTTTTAATCCAAAGCTTTTTTTATTTCCAATTACATCCAAATTTGGGTGTTCTAAATAAAATTTCAATTCTGTTTTCACATTGATTTACAAAATGAATTTCAATATTCTTTTGAAGGGCTTACAACACTCATAATGGTTGATTCATATTTACTTCTAAAATATGAGTTGATCTACATAAGACATTCCTTTAATTATCGTGCTAATCCTATGATGGAGTTGAGATTGTCAAATATCTCAAATTCTTGAGGTAAATGTTTTCTCTAACTAGAGATTTCAAACACTAACATCATAATCAATGGATGTATGCTTGTTCGCTCACAAAATGCAACTCTACTTTAGTTTTAAAGTTAGAGTGAGGTGTAGTACTTAAGTTGACCGTAAGGGAACACCTCTACGTGGGAACTATTCAATTAGTCATATTTTATTTAATTTTTCTTTTTTTTTTTAATGAAATAACCTTTTTTTCCAATTAAAGACTAGCTTTAATATAATAAGTTGGATAACAAAAAAAATATTTTCAAATGGGTGTTGTAGGTGTTGAGTTTTATGTCCTAAAACTCGTAGTTTGAAAATTTTGAAACTTATTCTCAATAAAGTTGTTATCGAGATATTATTCAGTAAAGTTGTTATTGAATATGTGAATTGGATTTATTAAATCCAATAAACTAAGAACCCCTAGCTATAGGTTGAATACTTATACTTTATATGTACACATAAAAGTGGATCAAGATTAGGTAATAGCCAAAACGGTCTATAGTATAGGGATAAGGTTGGATACCTTATCCTGGAGACAATATGGATGCAGCTCACTTTGTATTTGATACAAACAATGTGATCCTATATCGTTCATGTAGGGACATGTGAGTGGGGGCATCCGATGCAATGAGTTTGCATAAGACCGGACTATGAAATAATCACTTTTACTTTATTTACATTGTTTACTGTTAAACTGACTATTTCAATCTGATGACTTAGGTAACTCGATCTTAATCCTAAGCTAACTATGAACTCCCGTCTGTTTGAGATTATCCTTTAATTTGCATGGGTGAGAGTGACTTGAGTTTGCTGACTCAATAAAGCTCCCATTAGGGATAAGATCAAATAGATAGTTGGGGATATAGTCCTGCAAGATGGAATTCACTCCTACATATTTTTGGGTTAGTAGAAAATTTTTTCCCTTAAATACTGACTCTGGAACTTGAACAAAGAGCCCTACCCTCTCATTGGCCTGAGAGGAACTCAGTTTGGTGGTTGGACCACAAACCAATTGTTCATTAGAGGATCAGTGAGACTTAAGGAATGAGATGTAATTACAGGAGTAAAATGGTAATTTTGACCCAATTGTAATTACGAACAACTTGTGAAGGATTGACTTACTTATTATGGTTATATCAATTGGACAGAAATGTATCTACAGTGAGGAGAGGCAGCTACTGGGCTTTAATGGAGTGTCCTGGTAGTTAATGAATGTTAATTAACTAGGTTAAAGAGTTTAGCTAGTTAATTTTGCATCATTGGAGTTCATGATCTGTAGATCTATTACGTCCCCTTGTTAGCTCATGGACTAAACCTTAGAACAATGTGTTGAAAGAATTTGAAATCATTGCAATTCGTCTAAGGAGTAAAATTTACGGTTTGTTCATCTAATTGCGAATTGGACGAAAATGGAGAGTTAGAAATACTTAAATGTAATTTAGATATTAATCGGATGAATTAGGATTCATTAGATTGAAAATTGTCGGAAAAAATGGAAAAAATATTAATTTAATATTAAACATTAATTTAATATAATTAATTATATATACTAATTAACATTTCAATTAATTTTATATAAATTGATTATTAGAATTAATTTAGAAAAGAAAAAGAAGAAGTCAAATTTTGATTTTTTGAAAAACAATGTTTGGATTTCTTTGGATTTTCCCATTTAGTTCATGTAAGTAGGAGGTGGATCTCCCTTAAGCCTTCTTCATCACCATTAAAACACCTCTTAATTGAGGATTTTAATCACTTTCTTGGGTGTCAATTGATGCAAGCCGCAAGTGCATGGGTCAAGTTATAATATAAGACGGTTAAAGTGCGAATATCATTCCACTAAGGATCTAATTGTGAAAGTTCAAATCACTTAGCTATTCTAGAGTTGAGTCAATTTTATTTGAGGATTCAGCTTCAAATTGTGATTAAGAAAACAAATAAGGAAAGCAAGTAATTTGAAATACAAGAGTCAAAGAGAGTTCTAGGGTATTGAATCTTTGCTTAATCCATTATGCAACATTCTAGGGTTCATGGAGTTAATTGCAATTCCAATGCTTAAGTCTAGAAACATAAATTTGGGTTATTTTCTATCAAAATCAACTTTTTCTCATGCAATCTAATTGATTACTAACATCTTGAAACCAAGTTAGATCACATGGCATTAAGATTAGTCTTTAGCAACTTTCATTATTAACCTAACTATTTCCATGAGAGATATCAATTCATTGTTATAGTTCCAATTAGATATACAATTCCTTCAATCATATATCTAATCTAGCAAATATGGATGACCAATCAACAAGAATTAAGCTCAATAACAATGAAAAGCATATTCATTACAACAATCCATGAAAAGTCTATAACATTAGCATTACTTCATAAACAATTCATCAATACCCTAAAACTAAAGAGTCTAGCCACTCATAGCTTTAGACAATATGTTCAAGACAATTTTTAGGATAGAAAGAGTGTAAAGAAAGGAATACTCTATTGTAAATAAACCCTTGATTGAGGAGGAACTGCCAAGACTTCCTTGATATTCACGTCAGGAACTTAATGGCACCAACTCTCTCTCAAACTCCTTTCTCTCTTTCTTGCAGCCAACTCACTCTTTGAAGCTCTTTATTATGTGATTAAGGTTGCTAGAAACCCCTCAATTTATTGACTTGGCTGCCCAAAATTCTTTCCAAAAATAAAGAATTTTCAATATAAGAAAGTTGCATCACTGCGCTCTTAGAGAGCGCAACGACACTTTCCGTCATAATAGCCAAACGCAGTGACGCTCTCTGGTAGCTTCGCGATGCTGTTTGTCATGGTTGCCTTGCTTCAAGCACAGCTACACTCCAACAATTGCTGATTTTTTATGCTCTAGGGTCTAGAGCGCAACAACGTTCTCGGCTGTGCTGCCTTATTTTTTGGGTTTTCTTGCATATTCTTCCGTTTTTCGCTCGATTTTGGCTCGATTTGGTCTTTTCAGCCTTTGGCACTTAATTTTAGCCATAATCTCGTGAAAACCACTAGCAAATATGTGAAATTCATAAAAACATCCCTACTTTAAGATAATAAAAAGCACTTTTTGAGTGCTTTTCACCACCCTAAACTTAGAAATCTGCTAGTTCCGAGCAAAGAAAAGAAACAAACATAGGGAATCAAGAAAGAAGTGTGCTGACAACTCATGTCTCGAGATAGTATTTAAGAGCTGAAATAGAAACATGCAGGCATATCTATATCGTTATAAACATTCAGGGTCAAATCTTGCCATCTCCCATGTTTGTGTTTGCAAGCCTCTTTTAATTCAAAATGCAAAAACTCAAATTAGGACTTAAGAGAGCTTCTCCAGTTTTCCCCCTACTTTAGCTCATGCACCAATCTTCAAGAACCCACACATTTCAAGAGAGTAATATGTCCACTAAGGTGCTATACAATTCTTTTCCATGAGCTCTAAACTTGCATTCTTTTACCTAAGGGTACTAGCTTTCACGCATTCACTATAGGGACTCGTACCTAGTCAATTCCCAAGCGTTCTTACTGATCACCGCAAAGGCAACTCTTTTTACTGCAATCCATGCATTCTTATTACAAGTTTAACATTTTGAAGGATAAAAGGATAGGCATGTAAAGCTCATACATTTCTTTGTGTACACTTTTTCTCAAAGGTATATATACTATTTTCTTCTTCCTTAGTCTAACATTACAAACCATCATGCATTTCAACTCTCTAACCGGTGGGGCCTTTCGGAGTGACAACCAAATACACCGAACTTAATCCTTTTCTAAGTTAAAGTTTCTAAATTAAAGTGGCTATGTACTCAAGAATATAGGAGATTTTGAGAGGGACTTAAATGGATTTAACTCAAGATAATACTATCCTATTTCCACAATAATTCATCTATTTTGCAAATTCAAATCTCATCATGGGAAATCAACATCAAAAGCACACAACCAAAACTATTCCCATCATCTTTAAAGCTCAAAATTTTTCAAATTTTACAAAAATTTCATGAACATGCATATAATCATTAAAACCTCACAAGCAAGCATAACAGGATAAGAAAACACACAAAAGTACGAGTGACACCTCCCACCCCAAACTTAGAATCATGTATCGTCCTCAATCGATAAGAGAATCAAATAAAGAAGGAACAAGCCTGGGAACAAGCGAGAAGCCACCAAATAGGCTGGTGGAAAGAGTATTTTTTGTGATAGACCATGATCCTGAAAATAATAAAGCATGTGAGTGACTCCATAATTTTTTAAAATAAAACAAAGAAGTTAATCTAAAGAGGAAAAGAAAGAAAACAATAAAATTGGGTTGCCTCCCAATAAGCGTTTGCTGTAAGCTGTAAGGTCTATTAGCTAGACTGAACCACTAAATCGTTCGATAAAGACAAGTTTCTCAATTCGGCGTTCTTCATCATTAATGTAGTGCCTTAATTGGTGACCATTCACTTTGAAGGTTGGTCCATCATTGCCTTGTAACTCCACTACTCCATGTGGGGACACCTTCATAACGACAAAGGGTCCCAACCACCGTTTCCTTAGCTTACTTGGAAACAAATGCAATAGTGAATTGAAAAGTAAAACTCTTTTTCCAGGTAGAAAATTCCATGGAGTGATCTTCCTATCATGCATCTAGCGGTGCGCTCCTTGTAGAGTTTAGCATTCTCACCAGCTTTTTCAAAATGCATGTTCAGCTTCGTGATGGCCCAATAAGCTCTATGCTCAAGCTCTCAGCAAGTGACAAGTCTTTCAAACACCAACCTGTACAGTGAAGTACCAATTGGGGTTTTGAAAGCTGTGTAGTAGGCCCACAGTGCATCATCGAGTTTTAAAACCCAATCCTTCCTATTGATCTTGACAGTCTTTTCCAAATCCTGTTTGACTTCCATATTAGACAACTCAGCAAGACTATTAGTTTGAGGATGATAAGCTGTAGCAATTTTATGATTAACACCATACTTTTGCATCATAGCTTCAAACAATTTATTGCAAAAGTGAGAACCCTCATCAGTAATAATAGCTCTAAGTGTGCCAAAACGTGTGAATATGTTCTTATGTAAGAATTTCAAAATAGTGTAGGCATCATTTGTCCTAGTAGCTATGGCTTCTACCCATTTAGATACATAATCATTTGCAACTAAAATATATAGGTAGCCATTAGAAGAAACAAAAAAATGCCCCATAAAGTCAATACTCCAGACATGTTTCATGGGAAGCTCATGTTGTCTAGAAATATTGCCAGTACGTTCCACCTATCACATGATTTCACAAAGGTATAATAGTCTTTAAAAAGAGAGGGCTAATAAAAACTTGAGTAAAGTACCTTAGATGCAGTTCTAGTGGGTCTAAAGTGATCTCGATAGGGGGAGGCATGACATGAGTTTAGAATACTCCACCTTTTCTTTAGGCACACACCTTCCTATTATGCTATCAGCACAAACCTTATAAAGAAGTGGGTCCAACCAATGGTATGATCTGATGTTGTGCAAAAATCTCTTCCTTTGCTGAATGTTCATGCTAGGTGACAAATGTCCTCCTGCATGATAGTTAACAACGTCAGCAAACCATGGTAAACTATATTTTACCTGATATAATTGTTCATTAGGGAACGTCTCAATAATGGAAGAGCAAGAGTCATCATCCCCATTCTCCAATCTAGATAGATGATCTGCAACCACATTTTCACACTCCTTCCTTATAGGGTAGAAATCCCTAACGCAGCGAAAATATGTTTCAATAAATAAAAAAAAAATATAGAAAACCTATCGTATTAATTCTAGCGTTAAGCATGCTTTAGAATTAGAAGTCTCACATTTGTTGTCGACTCTGAATCTACGAATCTCCTTTTGGCTTCTAGATCACAAACACTACCACCACGAACCTCTCTTGTTCTCTAAATGATTTTTTGTGATAAAGAATTGTAGATTCTTTTCTTGATATGGGAAATCCCTTTTGTTAGAGAGAAATTTTTTAAGAGAAAAAGAAGAAACAAAATCCAAGAACTCTTCCCTTCTACTGTCTCTTTTGCATGCAAATATAGAGAGATAGATAAGGAAAGGTGGGAGGAAACCACGTAAAGAGTAACTCCCACGTATGTGAGTTACTTTTTTTCTAATTTATTTATTAATTATTTAATTTAACAATTAAATAAATAATTAATAATTAATTAAATCTAATTTAATTAATTATTTCATTTAAATTATATTTAAATAAACATCTCCCATATAACCTATAGTTTTAATTCATTTAATTTAATTAAAACAAATATAATTAAAATAAATTAAGAAAATTAATTCTTTAATTAAATTAATTGTCAAATTAAATATCTAATATTTAATTTAACCAACATTTGAATTATATTCCATTGTTATTCTCTCACAACTTAAAGTTTTAATGTGTATCTAATACACATTAATTTTAACCTATACTTTTAATATGAATCTAATTCATATTAATATTTGAACTCCTTCAAATATTTAATTCTCTCAAAAATTAAGTTTATATCATATCCAAAATTAAATTTATATTATAAAGTTCAAAATAAACTTTATATTATAATGTATCATCATACATTATATTATTTCCCTAAGTAAATTTGAACATTTCAAATTTCATTCAAGACATAAATACCTCATCACTCTTTACGAGCTAGGAAGAGGATCTAATAAACCTACTGATCAAAAGCTCTAACGATATGAGATTAATCGGTTAAACTCATTAACCACATTAATCAATTTTCGTTAACTGTGGGTACACTCCAGTGACCCAGAGTTGCACTTATCTCACTTCAAATATATTTTTGTGTCCATGGATATAAACGAGTAATAGCAAATTAGTCCTTCACAAGTGTTCGTAACACCAGCTGGGTCAAATTACTTGGGTTATTTAAATCCTTAAGTACCAGTGCTCCTCTAATGAACAACATGTTTATGGTCCAACCATTAAATAGAAACCCCACTCAGGCCAGTGAGAGGGTAGGGCCGTTTGTTCAAGTCCCGGAGACACCACTTAAGGGAACACTCATCTACTTATCTTAAAGATAGGAATGAGCGAATTTCATCTTGTATAATTATGTGCCCAACTCCCCACTTGGTATTGTCCCTAAGATGGTAGGCATATTGAGTCGGCAAATGACCACTCTCACCCATACAAATCAAAAGACAATCTCTCATGAACAAGAGTTCATAATATACTCAGGATTAAGACTAAGTTGCCTAGGTCATCCTATTGAAATAGAAACCTAACTAGTGAACGTAGTTACATCTAATGATCACTATTTTGTGGTCCGGTCTCATAAAAACTCATTGCATAAGATATCCTCCCCCCCTCGCATGTCACCTATACGAATGCATTAGATCATTGCGTTTGTATCAAATACAAAGTGAGTTGCATCGATAGTGTCACCAGGATAAGGTACCCAGCCTTATCATTATACGATATGCCCTTTAGACTGTATCTTGAACATTGATCTCCATATGTCCCCAACATACAATTCAAGACTCATAAAACAGTCTAGGATGTTAGTTTATTGGATTTGGGGTTATTAAGACAAAACAAACAAAAAAAAATCAATAATGCTTTAATAACTCTTTATTAATGATTTAATGACGATCAAATAGTTACATTTACAATCTACGAGTTTTAGGGCATAAAACCCAAAGTGGATTAGATGTCACAATTTCAGTACAAAGTTTGCGTCAAGAATTACTCAAGTATGATCATTAATTAGCAAGTTTTCCTATAAAAGCCCAAGTGTAAGCTTCTATAGGTTTCCTGGTAAGTCCAGGGTCGAATGGAGGGATTTGTAATAAATTAGGCGTTGAGACTAGATACAAAAATTATGCGGTGACTATACATGTATTATGTTCAAGAGTTTTATGTACCTAAAACTATACATAAAGAATAAATAAAATTTCCTACAATTAACAATGTGAGGTGGAAGCGGAGAATGTTAATCAAATGTTATTTAAAGTCAGATAGCATGTGTTGAGAATGACGGTGGAACCATGCGATAATAATAGAGTTAACGCATGAGCTAGTTGTTACTTAAGCATAGCTAAGTATATTTAAATACCTATAAATTTTGGGTTTGAGAATCCATCTCTCGATGTTTCGACGCCATATTAATCTTATCTCTAAGATGCATGGTAAGTTTACGTTGGCAAAAGATGAACTACATCTCTGAAACTCATCTAGTCTTGATAAATGCTAAAGATTAACCATCTACTTTCTCAAGCTAGACAGTCGTGCTTGTTAAATTTGTTTGTCAGACAAAGCTATGTAAGCTAATGATATGCATTAATCAAGATGTAACATACTTAGTATTGCTTAAGAAAAACTAGCTTCTAACATCTAACTCATTCAACATTCAAGCAACATGGTGTAAAGTATTTAATATGAAAATTAATGGAATATAATCGCAATCGAACTTGTATTAAGAAAATAAACCATTCTCTCGAATGTCATTAACAAAACATAAGTAAGAAGGAGGGAAATGAAGATAGAACAGAAATGGAAGACGTCAAGCCGCCACTGGCAATGTCTTGTTTCATGGTGGCTTGAGATGGTTGCTATCTGTTAAATAAATGGCATAGGATGAAGGTTCTCACTCACTGGGAGATGACTCTGAAAATTCTCAGAATACTTTTCACATACGAGCTTGAAATGGAGGTGAGTTATGGTGAGGGAGAATTTGGCAGAGCATTCACCTCTTGAACTCCTTTCTCTCCTCCTTTTGAATGGAGAAGTTTTGAGCTATTTATAGGCTTCCTCTCTGGTACTTGGGTTATTTGTGCTTCTTTTCTACTTAATCCCGCGTTAAGAACAAAAAAGCTCATATTTTTTCAGGTATATTCTTTTGTAAATGGTGCCAACACATGGTAATACATATTACACAATTTAACTGCCAAAACTATGCGTTTAGCCCTACAGTTACTCTAATTAATTCAAATAGTGACTATAATAACTTGTATTTCTATAAGTTATCAATGTCAAGGTTAAATTCCTGCAACAATAGAATCCATCTCATTATTTAAGCTTTTGAATCTTTCTTTTCAAACCAATACTTCAAAGCAGCATGGTCAATATGCACTACAATCTTAGAGCCAAGCAAGTAAGATCTAAATTTATCAAGGGCAAACACAACAACTAGTAGTTCTTTTTCAGTAGTGGTATATTTTTGTTGAATGTTATCAAGAGTCGTACTAGCATAGTAAATTGCCCTAAACATGTTGTCTCTACGTTGGCCTAAGACTGCTCCTAAAGCATAATCACTCGCATCACACATGATCTCAAAAGATTGGCCCCATTTAGGAGCAACAATAATGGGTGCAGAAATCAATTTTTCTTTCAAAGTATTAAAAGCTAGAAGACATGCATTATCAAATATAAATTTAGCTTCCTTTTCTATCAAAGTACTCAAGGGCTTTGCAATTTTAGAAAAATATTTAATGAATCTCCTATAGAACCATGCATGCCCTAGGAAGCTTCTGACTCCCTTCACATTAATGGGAGATGATAGTTGTTCAATGGCGACAATTTTGGCCCTGTCCACTTCCAACCTTTCTCTGAAACTTTGTGCCCTAGAACGATGCCCTCGCTTACCATGAAGTAGCACTTCTCCCAATTCAACACAAGGTTAGCACCCTGGCACCTCTGCAAAACACGTTTAAGATTAGCAAGACAAGAATCAAATGAGGACCTAAAAACAGAAAAATCGTCCATGAAAACTTCCATTATGTACTAAATAAGCCCCTCTGAAAAATAAACATCATACAATGTTGGAATGTATGGCACAAACCAAAAGACATCCTTCTAAAAGTAAATGTCTCATAAGGACAAGTGTATGTGGTCTTTTCTTGATCCTCAAGAGCAATGACAATTTGATTGTATCCAAAATATCCATCTAAGAAGCAATAGTGAGAATAAACTGCAAGCCTGTCAAGCATTTGATCTACAAAATGAAGAGGAAAATGATCTTTTCTAGTAGCTTTATTCAACTTCTTATAATCAATGCACACACACCATTTTGTCACAGTTCTAGTGGCAATTAACTCATCTTTTTCATTTTTAACAACTGTCATGCCACCTTTCTTGGGCACTACTTGAACAGGGCTTACCCATGAACTATCAAAGATGGCATAAATAATACTTGTATTCAAAAGCTTGAGCATTTCTTTCTTAATTGCCTCCTTCATGGCGAGGTTAAGTCTCCTTTAGTGGAAGAGTAAAGGTATCTTCCATCAAGATTTTGTGCATATAGGCCGATGGTCTAATACCTTTAAGATACTTAATAGACCAACCAATAGTAGATTTATGCTCCCTTTGCACTCTCAACAACTTCTCTTCCACCAGAGAATTCAAGTCAGAAGATATAATAGCAAGAAAAGAAAAAGAATCATCCAAGAATGCATATTTCAAATGAGGAGGTAACACTTTCAATTCTAAAGTAGGTTTTTTAGCATTCGCATCATTCACAACATGCAAAGGAGCTAGAGGCATAGGTTTATACATTTTAGTACATACTGGCATACTGTCCAACCACTTAGCATACAAAGAAATTTCATAACATATAGTATCAACATCATCAAAATTAAAATCAACTATGTTTTCTTTCAAGTGATCAGTAGCAAGCATAACCTTAATTGCATGGCAAGTACTACCATCTTCATGATGACTCAAGGACTTGTACGTATTAAAGACAACATTCTCATCATTTACCCTTAGAGTCAACTTCCCTTGTTGGACATCAATAATGGCCCTTCCAATTGCTTAGAATGGGCAAGAATAATAGGTATCTCAGAATCCTCCTCCATGTCCAAGACTACAAAATCTGCAGGAAAGATAAACTTGTCAACTCTATCTAACACATCCTCAACAATACCTCTAGGATAGGCCAAGGATTTATCAGCTAACTGCAAGGTAATTGTATTGGGTTGTACTTCTCCAATGTCAAGCTTCTTGTAAATGGATAAAGGCATTAAGTTAATAGAAGCACCAAGATCACATAGGGCTCTAGTATCATTCAAAGATCCAATATTGCAAGGTATAGTAAAACTCTCTAGATCTTTTAATTTTTATGGTAGCTTCTTTTGCAGCACAACACTGCACTTCTCCTTCATACTAATCATCTCATATTGCCCAAACCTCTTCTTTTTAAGCAAGATACTTTCATGAATTTAGCATAGTTGGGTCATTTGCTCTAAAGCCTCAACAAATGGGATAATAATGTGAAGTTTTTTAAATATCTCAAAAAATTTGGCAAATTAAGAGTCTATTTTTTTCTTTTGAAACTGTTAAGGATAAGGTAAAGTGTTAGGTACAAAAGGTAGAGGGTTAGATGACTTACTTGAAGATGCCGGTTCCTTTACCTTTTCCTCCTTTTCAATGACCTCTTTCGGTTCATCTTCTATAATAGGCTCTTGGATGGTCTCATTTACCTCTTACTCCTCATTCTCATCCTCATCATCAATTAAAGGGGTGGATAGCTTTTTCCCACTCCTCAAGGTCAAGGCTTTGCATTTCCTTTTTGGATGTTTTTGGGGCAACTAGGAAACTTACCATTTTGCATTGTTTGAAGAGAAGTGGCTATTTGACTAATTTGCACCTCAATGTTATAAATAGCCTTGCCTTGACTTTGCACAGTGTTCTCTAGTGTTGTGGTCCTCCTCTAGATTCTTTGATGCATTCAACCATCAAGCCTTCTATGTTGGACTTCTTCTCAATGTGGGATGGACCTACATTAGAGAATTAGGAGGATCCTCCAAAACATTCCTATTATTAGCATAAGAGAAGTTTTCATGGTTCCTCAAGTTTGAATGGCAATAAGTTGGAAGTTGTTGGTGGCCTCTATAATGTCCTCTATCAACATAATTGGTTGTCTCATTGTCTCCTTGTTCCAACTTCTTTTGGTTAGCCATCTCCAAAGTCATGGTAGTAAGAGATGTTATAGATGGTGGACTCACTTGAGCTTGGCCCCCTGCAGTCAATTTAGAAAGAGCATTAGTAAGGGAAGCCTTTTGAGCTTTAAGAGAATTTACCTCATCCACCTCATACAATCTGGTGACCTTTGGAATAGTTGTGGAAGACCTTTTACATGGCCAATTGTAAGATGTGGTGGCCAAGTCTTCAAGTATGGTGTAGGCCTCTTGAGTTGTTTTAGAAAAGATTGACCTTCCGGCGGTGCCATCTTGGATGGATTTTGTTGAACTTGACAATCCATTGTAGAATAGTTGAATTTGCAACCAATCCAGATACCCATGTTGAGGGCAACGTCTCAAAAGATCCTTATACCTCTCCCAAGGCTCATACAATGACTCATCCTCTTATTGGCAGAATGTACCAATCTTTGTTCTCAACCTTTGGGACTTAGCCGATGGAAAATATTTGTTCAAGAAAGCTTGAGCCAAGATCTCCCATGTAGTGATATTCTCCGGAGGTATGATTTCCAATCAATCCTTTGCTCGGTCCTGTAAAGAAAAAGGGAAGAGTCTTAATTTGATAACATCATTAGAAACTCCATTCATCTTTACCGTTCCGCGTATCTCTAAGAAAGACCAAAGGTGCTTGTGAGGATCTTCATTTTTTCTTCCTCTAAAAGCAAGTTCTTTAGCCATTTAATTCAACCCTGGTTTTAGCTCAAAGTTGTTGACATTGATGGACCGTTCACAATGTCGGGTTGATTTGTCGGTAGTGTTGGTTGAAAGTAATCTCGAAGTGCCTTAGGTATCTCCTCTACCATCTCCTCAGCGAGATTTTGTTGAACCCTTAGATTCCTTCTAAATGCTATCAAACTCGGGATCAAGAGGAACATGATTAGTGTCATCACGAGGCATAAACCGGCAAAATAAGCAACAAAAATAATACACACCTCAAAATAAGATCAATCAACTCTTATGAATATTAAGCAGTAAGAATCGTTATATAGATCCCCAGCAACAGCGCCAAAAACTTGATGCAAGTTGCAAGTGCACGGGTCAAGTTATATAATATAAGACGGTTAAAATTCGAATATCGTACCACTGAGGATCTAATTGTGAAAGTTCAAATCACTTAGCTATTCTAGAGTTGAGTCAATTTTATTTGAGGATTCGACTTCAAGTTGTGATTAAGAAAACAAAGAAGGAAAGCAAGTAATGTTGAAATACAAGAGTCAAAGAGAGTTCTAGGGTATTGAATCCTTGTTTAATCCACTATGCAACGTTCTAGGGTTCATGGAATTAATTGCAATTCATATGCTTAAATCTAGAAACATAAATCCGTGTTATTTTCTATCAAAAACAACATTTTCTCATGCAACCTAATTGATTACTAATATCTTGAAACCAAGTTAGATCGCATGGCATTAAGATTAATCTTTAGCAACTTTCATTATCAACCTAACTATTTCCATGAGAGATTAATAACAATTCATTGTTATAGTTCTAATTAGACATTCAATTCCTTAAATCATACATCTAATCTAGCAAATATGGATGGCCAAGCAACAAGAATTAAGCACAATAACAATGAAAAGCATATTCATTACAACAATCCATGAAAAGTCTACAACATTAGCATAACTTCATAAACAATTCATCAATACCCTAAAACTAAAGAGTCTAGCCACTCGTAGCTTTAGATAAGATGTTCAAGACAATTTTTAGCATACAAAGAGCATAAATAAAGGAAAACTCTACTGTAAAGAAGCCCATGATTGAGGAGGAACCACCAAGACAATTTTTAGCATACAAAGAGCATAAATAAAGAAAAACTCTACTGTAAAGAAGCCCATGATTGAGGAGGAACCACCAAGACTTCCTTGATCTTCACGTCGGGAACTCGAACGACACCAACTGTCTCTTAACCTCTTTTCTCTCTTCCTTGCAGCCAACTTACTCTTTAAGGCTCTCTTTTTGTGATTAGGGTCGCTGGAAACCCCTCAATTTATAGACTTGGCTGCCTAAAATTCTTTTCAAAAATAAAGATTTTTTAATTTGAGAGCGCAGCGACATTGTCTGTCATAATAACCAAGCGCAGAGACGCTATCTATCATGGTTGCCTGGCTTCAAGCACAGCTCCGCAATGTAGCGACACTCTCAGCAAGTGCAGCTACGCTCCAACAATTGCTAATTTTCGATGCTTGTTGTCTTCCTAAGAGTGTAATGCATGCGTTATTAATTGATCAAGTTTTCCTAGTTTTCACCCAAGTATAAGCGAAAATAAGGTTTTTCCAGTGAATCCGAGGTCGAACACGGGGACTATGTGTTGGGTTGTATGTCCTAAAACTCGTAGTTTTTGTAAATAGGTGAATTTTAGTACATATGAAGTTATTCAAGTGAATTAATTATTTATTAACTCTAAATCCAATTTAACTATGAACCCTTGGCTACAATCATGAGTACTTGGACTTCATGTGGAGACATAAACAGGATCAAGTTCGAGTAAGTAGCCTAAATAATCTATAGTACATGGATCAGGTTGGGTACCTCTTCCTGGAGACACTATTGAATACGACCCGCTTCATGATTGTTACAAATGTTGTAAAGTGTCATAAATGAAGTGATCCTAATTTGTTCATGTAGAGACATGTGAGCGAGGGTATTCTACATAATAAGATAGGGATTCATATTAGTTTTTTAGAAAAATCGGGACAAGTGGAAAAAATAATATTATTTTATTATCTAATATTAAAATAATATTTAATTAATTAAATATTAAATTATTTTTTATTTCATTATTTAATTATTTTTTGAAATTAAAAATCAATTTTAATTCAATTTTGGAAATTTATTGAAAATTGATTTTAAAATTGATCTTTGAAGATTGGATTTTCCCACTAACTAAGCTAGAAGCTTGGTTGTCTTCTTTACAATTAACCAACAAATTAACCATTTTGTGTTGTCAAATTTTGATGCAATTGGATTGCATGTTATTCTTTAATAAATAGAGATGATTTTGACATAAAAATGGTTAAGAATTTTGTGAAAAGGGTTAATTTTGCAAAATTTCATCCATTGTTCATCTTCTTCCCAACCTTCATTCTTTCTCAAATTCACCACAAATTTGGATCTTACCATCCAATCAAGCCTAGAGAATAATAGAGAAGACTCTTGTGGTGGTCTACAACCAAGTGGTGCTGAAACTCATCAAGAATTGAAGGAGAATTTGAAGCTTCAAGGGTAAGTGTTCTTGAAACTTTGGTTTTTCTTCTTAATTGCATGTCTAATCTTCTAAATTGAGCATCTTAGAGTGAAAATTGATCAAATTAACTTCTGCTATATGCTCATTTATCCATCACTATGTTGATTTTAGATTTCGTTTGACTGTTTAAATTATATGTGTAACCAAAATGTGATGAGAAATGTGATGTGTCTATATTAAAAAAAAAAAATGCACTAAATTCTAAACTAGATTGGTGGGACGGATAGGTATGTGTCACAGCAAAAATTATCATATGAATGAATATAAATGGTAAAAAGTAGGGCTAGAGTTAGCTATCATCTAATTTCAGAAACGCAGGATAAACTTATTTCATATTATCAACTCTAAACTGCACCTCTCGGCTAACAAACAATATGTTTATATCTCTATAACACATAAGAGAATATCAGATCCTAAGATTATTTCTATGTCTAGAAACACTTATTAGCCTTACCAAATGAGTTCCACAATCACTTACTTACTCAAGCAGTTAATTATTACTACTTATCTCGATTAGCTAGATGGAAATAAGCATTAGATTCAAATACATTCAGTAAGATGAAATAGCTTAAACCGTGATTCTTAGATAGATAATTACACAACCCCTAACCCTCAAGAAAGTTAGTTGCTCATGAATGATGAAAAACAAGCAGAATTAGATAAGAAGTTGATAGCCATGAAAGTTGCATAGATTGATAACTACTAAAGCATAAGTAATCTTGTAGGAAAAACAAATATTCTAAAATTTGAAAGTTTCGTATAGAGTCATAGTTTTTTCTTTTCCATTAATAGATTCTCTGGGAAAAGAAATTTAATTTTCTTCAAAATTTAAAATAACAAGCAAAAAGAAAAAAAAAAAAGAAACCAAAAGAAGATTTTTCTTTTCTTTAAAGAAAGAGGTTTCTTTTTAAGAGATCGTTAGAAAAAAAAATTAAAAGATCATAAAGGATTTTGAATTTATATTTTCTTTTTCAAACACTAAGAAAATAACCTTTTTCTTTAAGGAAAAAGGTCTTAAAAAGCAAAAAGAAAGGATCTTTTTTAAAAAAAATAAAAGAAAGTTTTTAGAATAGAAGTTTTCTATGGTCTTTAGAAAGAAAAAGAACAAAAAAAATGTTTAAAATTTGAAAAAAAAACAAGTTTTTACCCAAGATTTTGAATTTGGATCTTTGTTAAGAAGAGTCTTTAGAAAAAGTAAGACTTGTAACCGTCTTACAAAGAAAAATAAAAAAGTAAAAGTTTTTCTTGAAAGGTTTTCCAATTTTTTTTTTTTTTTTTAAGAAGAGAGCCTTTTAATGGTTCTTTTTAAATTAAAAAAATAGTCCTTCTAAAAATCTAACAAAAATTTTAAAAAAAATTCATAAAAGATTTTTAATTTGGATTTTTTTTGAAGATAAAACTTTTAGAAAAAGAATTTTCTTGGTCTTTAAAAAATTAAAAAGAAAAAAAAAAAAAAAAACGAAAACTAAAATGAAGTTTTTCTTCCTCTAAGAAAAGAAAGTTCTTCTAAAATAAATCCTAAAATAACCAAAAAGTTTTCACAAGAATTTTGATTTTTGATTTTTGATTTTTTTTTCTTAAGAAGAGGGTATTTGGAAAAATAAATTTTTGTGGTCTTAAAAAAATTCCAAAAAAAGTCTTATAATTTTAAAATAAAAACGTAAAAAAGATATTAAATCTGAATAAGGGTTGGTTTTGAATTTGATTTTAAAGGCAAAAAAAAAAAAAAAAAGTCTTAGAAAAAGAAGATTTTCTATATTCTTTATGAAAATCTCTTTGTACTTTGCATTGTGGTTGCATCTTCCTCCTTTTAAATCGAGTTTCTCACTTTATATTAAGACACACATAACATCTTTGAGGGTAATGTCATATCGACCTTTGAGGAGACATAATTTCACATGTGTAAACATGAGACATATCCTCATTTAATTTAGTTCATTAGTTATTTTATAACATTGAACTAATTAAGATCACTAATCTTTCTGGATCTTCATATCATTTTTTACATTCATAAAAAATAATCACCAAATCACATTTTTCACAACCGTTCACATTTATGGATAAGATGTTGTCTTTAGTGTCCTCATGTAGGCACATGATCTCTCTTGATTCATTCACTATGAGAAATTTATGAAACTCATACCTTTAGAATAAAAGAGTCATGCCTTGTATATATGTTCACTTCATATATGGTTATAGATAAATTACTCTTGTATAAAAAGTGTCTCACTCATGTTGCATTTAGGGTCGAACATTACAAGTGTAATTGGAATATATTTTCAAGTGTTTAATTTTAAAAAACAAGTCATTTTAGAAAAAAAAAAAAGAAAAAGAAAATTGGAGTGTTTGACAACCACTCAAAATAGATTTTGAAGTGTATTTTAAACAATTTTTATCGAAATAATTTAAATAAAAATGAGTTTTTTGAAAAATACTTTTTTCTCTAGTCAATCCAAACGGGTCCTATGTCGACATGCATAATCCGCTATTGTTTGAAGTCCAAATTTGAGAAGACATGAGCATTATTTATAAGCATAATCATCTCCTTTTGTAGAAAATTTAAAAAATTATTAATCGTGCCATCATGTATTGTACATGCATTGAAAAATAAAATCATTTAAAATTTATTGCATTCTTCATCACATTTAGGTTTGTGTCCATTTTGTAGTAAAAAAAATAAAAATAAAAATAAATCACATTTTCTTTACCTTTTCTTTTAACAAAAATAGCTCAACAACCGCTTGTTCTATTCTTATAGGGTAAAAGCAAAGCCATGGAATAATAAAATTATGAGTTAAAAAAATGAGATGATTCATTGACCATATTCAAGAGCGAATCTTGAGGTTTTAAAATTCAGAGATAATGAGAATGAGACAAGATATTGACAAGATTCAAGATCAAGTGGCAAAAATCCTTCGTGCCTTAGAGAATATTGAAAAACCTACAAGTTATCAAATCGGATACTCATCGCATAAGGTAGAGCTATCAAAAGGGAACGGAAAAGAGTATTCTGAAAAAGCAACCAAAGTAATGCTTGAAGATAATGAAGAAATTTGTTTCCAAGGACGTGAGCATGATAGAAACATAGCTCGAGACAACTTGAACCTTCATGAAATGGAGAAGAACATAGAAAAATTTGCAAGGGAGTGATATAGTTGTGCGAATGCCAATGCCTCTGAAGGAGCTCACAATTCAATCAATCCCTAAAAATAACGAGTATTCAACAAAGAAAACAGACCAAACCCAAGTAGTAGTTTCAAATCCTAAGATGAAGTATCATGCATATGTTATGCAACATAACTCAAAATCAAAGAGGCGAATTGCTCCTTACAGTCATGAAGCCAGGAGACAAAAAAAAAAAAAAAAAAAAAAAAAAAAAGAGAGAGAGAAAAGTTATGATCCAATCCCACTAACCTATGCCGAACTTTTACCCCATTTGTTTCAAAACCATCTTTTAACTCCAATGCCTGTAGAGCCATTGTGACCACCCTATAGGGCACTCTACAGAACACTATCTTAGCGATAAGCATATAGTGAAACTCTGATCAAGGCAGGTTGGCTAAATTTTTCAAGTGGCGAGCACTAGAATTTAGGGTTCTCCTTTGTTTTAAGTAGAAGATTTTGATGTACTTTATTATAAAAATAAATGTAGATCTTTGATTCTCTTCCGTTGTTGATTTCTTTGAATTCTTTATAAAAATCCAGCAAGCAATAGAGTGATATCAACCCATGACTTAGCTATATACTTTGAAAGAATAGGAATTGTGAAAGTTGAGCTATTATGTATTTTTCTAAAAAAAAAAAAAAAGTTAGAGTTTCATTATGCACATGCATTCAAGCATCATTCATGTCATGACATTTGCTTAAAAAAATGATTTCTTTGGAAACTTTCTTCATTGGAAATAAAATGAAAATTACATACTTTTTTTTTATGTCAAATATTTTTTAAAATGAAGTACTTTTAAGTAAAATATAATCATTCTTGTTAGTAGAAAAACTTAACAATTGAGCGACCATAGCATGTTTGTCATTTGGAGGAAATGGAAAAAAAAAAAAAAGTCAAAAAAAGAAAAAGAAAAAAAAATGCTTTCACTACTTTCACTAGGTATAAAAAAAAAAAATAAAATATCATCCATTTTATCCCATTTTGTGGAACTTCCTTATTGAGCTAAAATCTTGTTGAAAGTTTTGTTTTTTTCTTTTTTTTTTTTTTTTTTTTTTTCTCTTGTCTTTTTTTTTTTTTTTTTTTTTTTCTCTTGTCTTTTTTTTTTTTTTTTTTTTTTTCTCTTGTCTTTTTTTTTTTTTTTTTTTTTTTCTCTTGTCTTTTTTTTTTTTTTTTTTTTTTTCTCTTGTCTTTTTTTTTTTTTTTTTTTTTTTCTCTTGTCTTTTTTTTTTTTTTTTTTTTTTTACATTGACCTCATGTGTTAAACCTTACTACCACTTCCAAACAAAGTTTATAAAACCTTGTGCCTAACCAACTCTCATATTTGAATGTATGGTAAACCATTATTTTACCAATCCTCCATAAAACCTACAACTCCCACCACATGTAGTTGTGTGGTGATCTCCTTTTATCTAAATGAAAGCCTTTTGCTAGCATATCACAATAAGATGTGAGTCAAAATTTCAAACTATCCACCCTAACCAAGAGGGCTTCAAGAGTAATGAAATATAATTGAACTCTTACAATGTGTTGTTTCATAACTAATACTTGTAATTTTCCACTTCGTTTAAATCATATATAAATTCTTGTCTTCATTCATATCCTTGTCTTTCTCTCTTTCCTCAAGTAGAAAGTGATTTCAAGACCGAAGGTAATAATTTTGAAAACTGAGAAGTTAGTGACTTCAGAACGAATCTTAAAGTCTCAATTCTCTCAATGAGTTTCCTTAAAGGACAACATTTGTATGGTACCAAGAGACATCAGGAGTGTCAACAAAGAAGCAACATAAAACAGCGAATGTAGTTACAAATGATGATTTCTATATCTAATTGAGTCATCTTACCAAAGTAAGTAAGCCTAAAGAAAAAGAAAGAACAGAAAAGCATGAACAGACCATGAAATCTTAAGTTGCAAGTTTGAAACCGTCAATGCAAAGTGAGAAGCTACACTTTAAAATCGTCTTTGTAAATCATCAAACTGGAGCAAAGTGATCAACATCAAACTGGGACAACACTTTCATTGCTACACTGGGGCAAAACCATCATTGTTTTAGTAACAAAACCTTTGCATCTAAACTAGGGCAAAGACCAAGTTATGGTTGAAAGAACCACATTTCTCTTAGAAGAAATCTTTTAATTTTGAGTGGTTTACACATTCAAGTGAAAGTCGAGCTACATTTTTGTTGCAAAATTGTGCTATTAAAAAAGGGGTCAAAAGTTCGAAAAAAGTTATTTCATCAAAGACTTTAAATGGACCCTAAGAAAGGATGAGACACATATGATGAACTTTTGAGGAGCTACATTCATTTATTCATTTGACCATGTTCTGGTATCCCATTCGAGAGTTGAAATCACACTCAATCTTTTATTGTTCAAGAGATTTTCTAAAGACTATCTTCCTTTTCATCTTTGGAAAGAGAGTTTTCGTTATCTAACACTTGACTCCCAGCTAAATTCATATACTTACTCAATCTTCTAATCCATTATGAGGCTAATGTTATAAATTAGTTTAATCAATTAAGATGCCCAATATCTCTAAAAAAAAAATCATTTTCATCACATAGTTAATTGGTGCAAGTGCACCCTGTATATTTTGATGCATATCGTATACTAACACTCGTGCACATGCATCATTACATCATGACAAGTGTCTAACTTCATTGGTCAAGCTAAGGACAATTAGAGCATATGTTGTCATTGCTAATCGCATAATTATTTCTTAAAATAAATTGAGCATGTTAATTGTACCTGCAGAATTCATGCACATGCATTATTACATAGCGTCTCAATACTAAAATCATTGGTCGAGCCAAAGGGGTTAGAGCACATGTTTCAATACATTGCTAGTGCATAATCACTTAAGACATTTGAGCATGTCAATAAAATGTCTCTGTTTACTTACATTGTATTCAAGAGACTTATATAACCACATCATTGCATTACGTCAAATGTTGATCAAGCAAAAAGGAATAGAGCACATGTGTCCCATACATTGCTAAGTGCATAATTCATTCTTAGGCTTAATTAGGCATGTTTTTACATAAGAAAATCTCTGCCTATCATGTTATATCCATAACATTGGGGCAATTGCCTTCGTCTGAGGTACCTATGTAATTTAGACCTTACATAGTTTGCACTCGCATAAATGTTTTAACTTAAAAACTCACACCTTTTCTCAAGAGAGTATTGTTTATGAGTGCAATTTAGTTTTCTTATTCCACAATCATCTAAATGAGAGTTTTCCAAAGTTTACTTAAAAAAGGAGGGGGTTGATCTAGTGTGTTTCCAAAGGACTTAACATTTTAAGTAGTTTCTATTGGTTAAATCGAACCAGCTTGCTAATTAGTTAAGGTCAAAACCTGGTTAAGTCAGGTTCGTTTATTTTACTATTTTTCAGATTAAACCTTACTGTTTAGTTGAGGTTGAAGCCTTTCTAGGCCATCTATTTCCTTTAATGTTGGTTATATCGAACCAGCTTGCTATTTAGCTGAGGTCGAAGCCTGGTCGAGTCAGGTTCTTTTGTCTACTTTCTTTAATGTTGGTTAAATCGAACCAACTTGCTAATTAGCTGAGGTCAAAGCCTGGTCGAGTCAGGTCCGTTTGTCTATTTTCTTTAAAATTGAACATTGCTTTTCACCTGAAGTCGAAACCTGGTGAAGTCAGGTCCATTTATTTTACTTTTTGGTTAAATCAAACCTTGCTACTTAGATAAAGTAGGAGCATGGTTAAGTTAGGTCCATTTACTTTTATTATGGGTTAAGTCAAGCACAATTCAAGATGGTCGTTCGAAGTAAATCTTCGCCTCCTCTGAATACTCTATCTTCTTCATTTGTCTACCATCTTATTTCTTCAAAGATACACACCGTATTTGGTCTAGCATATTCATTTTATTTTATTTTACCTTTCCATTACATTTGTTTTAATTTAATTCATTTTTCTTTTTTCTCTTAATTTTATTTTTATTTGTAATTATTTATTTATTCTTTGAGTTAGTTATATGTTTACTTGTTTCATTTTTTTTATTAGCATTTATATTTATTCTTATTATTGTTTTTTATTTTCTTTTTTTCTTTTTATTTTCTTTTTTTCTTTTATTTTTTTATTTATTTTATTTTTTATTATTTTATTTTATTATTATTGTTATTTCCATTTTTTATTTTGTTATTTTATTATATTTTATTTTCAATTTTATTATTATTTTTTTCTATTCTTTACCAACTTTAATTTTTTTTCTTCCTCATTTGATTTTTTCTTCAAACTTCTTCCTCCATTTCCTCTCTTTCTCCATTTGAATTTCCCTAACAAATTTCAACTCCAAGCCTTCCCCTCTCCCTATAAATTGATGGAAAGATTTCAATGAAAGGAGGAGGATGAAGATAGGAGATTAGAGTGAACATAAATTGAAAGAAATACATAATGAGGGGCAGAAAACACAGTGGAGGAAAGATTATTATAGACATTAAAGAAAAAGGAGAGTGTAGGTGAAAACATAGGGAAAAAGAGTTGGAAGGAGGTTTGTTGTTCCTCACACAACCCTAGTGAGCATATATTAATTCCAACACCTCATCCAACCCCATTCCATCAAATACTTCACTACACCCCTCTAGCGAAGACCCACACAAAATCCCCACACAATCTAGACCTCTGGTGAGCAACTCAACGTCCGGCGGATGAAACCTATTCTGACAACAAACCCATAACAACCCAACTCTCCATCCATCATTGAAGGAGAAGTTGAGAGGGTGAAGAACAAGATGAAATCGTGAAAAAAGAAGAAGATAAAGGAAACTTTTGATAAAGTTGGTGGGTCCCACCGCTTTTTGCTTTTATTATTATATTACTTCATCTTTTAAAAAAAAAACAAAAATATTTATATGGTTTTTTTCCATCATATATTAGTTTTGGATTATTTTAATTAAACTTTGATTTGGTCTTGGTTAGATTACTCTAATTGAATTCCAAATGAAATTTAATTAGATTGTTCACAAAAGTTTTCAATTTGAATTTTGCAAATAAATCTTAATTTGATTTATGCTCTAGAACTTCTAAATAAAAACTTTGATTTGGAGTTTTTTAGTTTAATTTAATTTTTTCCCTATATTAAACTTAAATTTAATTTCTTTTGAAATCAACTAAAAGTGTTTAAATTAATTTCAATGCATATTGATTGGAAGTTCAAAACAATTTCAAGTTTGTTTCCTTATTGATTTTTAGATTAGATTTAATTGAATTTTGGGATTAGCTCTCATGCAGTCCCTCCAAATTTTATCTTAATCTAATTTCAATTTGAAGTTTTAAAAAAGAATTCCAATATAAATGAAGTATCAAGTTCATCAATTTAGTTTAATGAGTTTCAAATTTGTTTCAATTTAAAGTTTTATAAAAAAGGCATTTCAATTCACCTTAATTTTTCGTGGATAATTTTAAACTTGGTTTTAATCCAAAGTTTTTTTTTTTTTATTTCCAATTTCATCCAAGTTTGGGTGTTCTAAATAAAATTTCAGTTCTGTTTTCACCTTGATTTACAAAATGAATTCCAATATTCTTTTGAAGGGCTTGCACCACTCATAAAAGGTTGATTCATATTTTACTTCTAAAATATGAGTTGATCTACATGAGACATTTCTTTAATTATTGTGCTAATCCTATGATGGAGTTGAGATTGTCAAATGTCTCAAATTATTGAGGTAAATGTTTTCTCTAACTAGAGATTTCTCAAACATTAACATGATAATAAATGGATGGATGCTTGTTCACTCACAAAATGTAACCCTACTTTAGTTTTAAAGTTAGAGTGAGATGTAGTGAGACATTGTCCAAATTCAATTTGAACATTTAGATCTTAACTAATTTTCTCCATTTCAATTAAATTTATAATGTAAAAATAAAGTTTGACTATGAACTTTAAATAAAATTGACTATAATAATAGTTCTGTCTAGGTTGGGTACTTAAGTTGACCGTAAAGAAACACATCTAATAAAATAATTTTTTTTTCAATTAAAGACTAGTTTTAATAAAATAAATTGGATAGGAAAAAAAGAAAGTTTTTAAACGGGTGTTGTAGGGTGCTAATACCTTCCTTACACTCAACGGCCCCCGAACCTATCTTTGAAAAGTAGACAACAATTTTTCCTTTTAAAATGGGTGACCAATCACGGCCCAAATGGTTAATGGCAACTCCAAATCTTTCACCTACAAAGAAACCCTTAGGGGGGGACGTCGGTCGACCGCTCCTCATCACGATGACGTTGCGACAGCTTGGCGACTCCACTAGGGACTTTTTTTAGAGGGCCAAAGTCGTTATGCTTTATTTTTGTTATCTATGCATTTTTCTTATTTTGATTTTATTTAAATGTTTATATTTTTTATTTAAACATTCTTGTGAATACACTTATTTATTCTATGCATTCTCATTTATTTCACACATTTTCACAAGCCTCCTACCTGGGCTATACCCTATAGGATTAGATTCGAAGGTTGAGTTGTGTGGCCTTCGTGGAACCTGGTTCTCGTGCAGGCATATGAAAATTTCCACTCAAGTCAACTATGCAGTGTAAACAGTTGGAAAGCTTGGAGACCATTTGCCACTTGGCTAAGCTCGACGAAGAAATTGTAGCGCTGGTCTCGAGCGTAGCGACGCAGCGCTGGTGTGCCCACGCGATGCGTTTCTGTTAAAATTTAGAGCATAGCTCCCATGGAGCATCGCAATACTGTAAGAAATGTTGCTCTCGGGTTGAGAGCGTAAGTGTCACATCCCCTCCTAAGCTATCGTCTTGACCCGAAAAGAGGCATGACGATAGTAGACATCGTTCCTTTACGGCATCTAATGTCAACTTAACTCTCCTCAAATCCTTATCAAACACTTGATAACATAATTATAACTTACATTTGAACCATAAATAATACCAAATGAAACTTTATAATAATAACATCAAAGTTTTACACATATCCACCACTTCTTAGACCTCAATATGTCTCAATGCTAGGTCTAAGTACAAATATTTACAAAGTTCAAAACTAAGAGGCAGGTCCAAACGAGTTTGATGAGTAGGCTAAGTGTCACAATAGCTTACTTTCGAATACGGGACGGGCGATTGTGCAAACTGCCTAACCCGGCGAGCAAGCCAACCATACAAAAACCGCGGGTCGCGGGCAAACTCGAGGTATGATGTAGCCTCTACTCGCGTTTTTGAGAGAAAATGGTTTTATAAAACGAGAAAGAGGGAAAGCTTTGAAAACATCATTAAATAAAGAATTGAGGACTGACAATTGCAAGAAAGCTTGTTTGCAAAGAGTACAACAATACTTGGTCGGGGAGTCAACTAGTAGGGTTCCCCTATAGTACATTCTAAGCAAAAACTAGTCTGCCAGCCTTGCATATCAAAACTGGCGAAACGTCACTCGAAAGGAAAACAACATGAAAATGAAAAAAACTTCCTAAGCTACTTACAAGACATAAATATAGGGTGGTTGAAGGTAGTTTGGGCATGCAGCCATAGGCAAAGACTCCTGGACAAGCATGCTCAAGACACTCTCCCCCACTTAAACAGTTGACATCTCTGTCGACTGGCGGAGCTTGAACTCTTCGATCTTCGGCTTCCACGCTTCTAAATCTTCAAGATGTTTCTTCTGTAGGGAGATTTTTCCACTTGACAAGGAACTCGAGGACTCTCCGAACAGGTCTTCCATCTTTTTTGACTCTGTCTGCGAGGATCTCCTCAACTTCCTTCTCGTATGTGTGCTTGAGGTCGATATCTGGCCGAACAGTGACATTGCGGCTACCATCATTGGGGTCAGGGTGATAGGGTTTGAGGTTGCTTACATGAATTACTGGGTGAATTTTCATCCATGTGGGCAACACCACCCTATACGAAGCGTTCCCGACCTTCTTCAAGACTTCTACTGGACCTTCATACTTTCTGACAGGCATTGGTCCTTCCGACTTCGGAATCGAATCTGTTTGGGTCTCAACGTGATCAGAACCTGATCCTCTACTCGAAACTCGAGGGGGCGTCGCTTCTTGTCCGCCCACTTCTTCATGTGCTTGGAGGCTTTCTCCAAGTAGGCTCGTGCAATCTCAATGGTCTGTTTCCACTCCTTTGTAAAGCTGTGGGCTTGGGGGTTCTTTCCTGCGTACGGATGATCAATAATGTGGGGCAACAAGGGTTGTCTTCCGCTTACAACTTCAAAGGGACTCTTCCCTGTTGATGAGCTTGTTTGGCAATTGAAGCAGAACTGGGCCACATCTAACAACTGCACCCAATTCTTTTGCCGGGCGTCGACAAAGTGACGTAAATACTCTTCGAGTAGGCAGTTAAACCTTTCTGTCTGGCCATCTGTTTGGGGGTGGTAACTTGAGGATATATTCAGGCTTGTCCCTAAGAAGGAAAATATTTCGGTCCAGAAGGTGCCTATGAACCTGCCATCCCTGTCGCTGACAATACTGGCTGGAATTCCCCATAGCTTCACCACGTGTTTGAAGAATAATTGGGCTGTCATTTCGGCAGAGCATAGTTTTGAGGTAGCTGTGAAGGTAGCATACTTCGAAAATCGATCAATGATAACTAAGATGGCTTCGTGCTCGCCCACCTTAGGCAGATTGGTGATGAAATCCATGGACATACTCTCCCATGGTTTGGATGGCACTGGCAGGGGTTCGAGGAGCCCGACAATTTTCGCTCTTTCGACCTTGTCTTGTTGGCAAATGAGGCAGGTCTTGGTGTACTGTATGACATCATCTCGTATACTGGGCCACAAGTAACCCTTCTTCAGTAGTGCATAGGTTCTTTGCGATCTTGGATGGCCTGCCCACAAGGTATCATGACATTCATGTAACAACTTCTTCCTCAGGTCTCCTGCTCTAGGGACTATAACTGATTCCCTTTTGTCAACAGCAAGTCTCCCTCGACCTAGAATTGTCTGGTCTTACCAGCTTTGGCTAAGGATACTACGGCCTGAGCGGAAGGGTCTTTTTGCAAAAATTCTTTGATGATCTCCCGCATCGATCCATTGGCCTTGCCTGATTGAATATGGCCCAACATGCACATGGTTGCATGCTCGCCCTTTCGACTAAGGGCATCAGCGGCTTGGTTGCTTCTCCCTGTCTTATGTTCGAAACTGAAGTCAAATTCGGCCAGAAACTCTTGCCATCGCGCTTGCTTTGATGTTAATTTTGGCTGGCTAAAAAAATGGTAGATCGTAGTATTGTCGGTCTTAACTATGAAGCATGATCCCAGTAAGTATTGCCTCCAGACTCTCAGGCAGTGGACCACGGCCAACATTTCTTTCTCAGAGACAATGTATCTTCTTTCTATGCTATTGAGCTTCCGACTTTCGTAAGCTATCGGGTGACCTTCTTGGGGAAGGACGGCTCCGAGGGCATAATCTAAAGCGTCTGTCTCTACCTCAAACGGTTTTGTGACGTCAACCAGACCGAGGACAGGGCCCCTCGTCATAGTCGCTTTAAGCTCTTCGAAGGCCGACTGACATTCGGCCGACCACTGCTAGGTGGTGTCTTTCTTCAACAACTCAGTCAGGGGGTCAGCTCGTCTTGAATCCTACGACGAAGCGACGATAGTAATTTGCTAGACCCAAGAAAGAGCGCAACTCGGACACAGAGGCAGGAACTCTCCACTCCTTGATGGCTTTCAACTTGTCACTATCCATCCTGATCATCCCATGTTCGATCACATGGCCCAAGAAGTTAATACGCTTTTGGGCAAAAGCACACTTCTCTTTCTTCACATAGAGTTGATTCTACCGTAGTTTATCAAAGACTAATCGGAGGTGAACTTTATGTTCTTCCAGAGTGGGACTATACACCACAATGTCGTCGAGGTAGACCACGACAAACTGATCGAGATATTCGTGGAATACTTGGTTCATCAGTGTACAAAACGTGGCTGGCGCATTGGTGAGTCCAAAAAGCATCACGAGGAATTCGAATGCCCCATATCTAGTCACACAGGTGGTCTTCGGTTCGTCCCCCTGGGCGATGCGAACGTGGTAGTACCCTGACCTGAGGTCAAGTTTCGTAAAGTATCGAGCTCCGTTCAACTAGTCAAATAGATCCATGATGATCGGTAAGGTGTACTTGTTTCGAACTGTTACTTTGTTTAGAGCCATATAATCGATACACAGTCGTAGCATTTCGTCCTTCTTCTTCTGGAACAGCACTGGGCCCCATATGGTGCTTTTGCAGGGCGAATGAATCCCGCATTCAGTAACTCATCCAACTGCTTTCTGAGCTCAGCTAGTTCGGAGGGGGGGGGGTATCCTGTATGCGTTCTTCTCTGGAGGTTTGGCTCTGGGGACAAGTTCAATCTCGTGATCAATCCCACGTTGTGGAGGTAAAGACTTTGGTAAACTTTGTGGCATAACACCAACATACTCGTTCAGAATTTCTCGGATTTCTAGAGGCACGAACTCGGTTTCGGTGATCTCGTCGACAACCGAGATAGCCATAAAGGTGGGTTCCTCTCGACTGAGACCTTTCTTCAACTGTAGGGCAGAAATCATTCTTACTCCATTGGCTGCTTTATATCTGCTGAGACCACTGTGGGATTACTGCTTGTGACAATTAGGCACTTGGCCAAGGGCATGGGGATGACTTTATGTTCCAAGAGGAACTCCATTCTGAGCACGACGTCAAAATTGTCCATGCGTACCACGACCAGATCGACATTCCCAGTCCACCCAGCTAGCTGTAAGGGTACCCTCTTGGACACTCCGACAATTGGTAGGGCTTCCGAATTAATGGCTTTCATCTTACCCGTGTCTTTCTCAATTTTGAGTTCTAAGTGACGGACTTCCTATTCAAAAATGAAGTTGTGTGTTGCACCAGAGCCTACCATGGTGCCTCTAGCAGGTTTGGAGTTGATGATCGCGTCAACAAACATAAGTCCCTTTTCTACTGTATCTTTCTGGCGGGAAGTTTTCTTTTGAATTGCAGATAAGAACTTTAGTGCTCCCATTCTAGGGGTTTCCTCATCTTCTTCCCTTTCCGCCTCTGCTTCCGTCTCAGGTTCGTTATAACTTTGAACTGAGGCCTGTAAGGCCGTCAAGGCGCCCCGATGTGGACACTCGGCTATTCGGTGGGGGCCTTTGCATAAGAAACAAGAGATGGGTCTGGGTTGGTTCTGGCCGGCTGGATAGGGCCCCCGGGAGGTGCCTGTTCCTGAGGCTTGCGGCTTCCTTTTCTAGTTGAAGCTCTTCAGAAGGTTGGATTTTGTGGCCTTGTACCCAATATTCAGGGGCGCCGTGTTCTTCTTTTGTGGCGCCTGATCACCACTGTAGTCTAACAGTCTCTAAGCAGGAGCCAGGGCGGAGGCAAGGTCTTGTACTTTCTGCTCGTAGAGTTTAGTCCTGGCCCATGGCTTTAAGCCCTCGACAAAACAGAACACCTTATCCTTCTCAGACATATCTCGGATGTCTAACATAACAGTAGAGAATTGTTTCACGTACTCACGGATAGTTCCCGTGTGTTTGAGTTCCCTTAGCTTCCTCCTTGCTATGAACTCCACGTTTTCAAGGAAGAACTGAGCCCTCAACTCTTTCTTAAAATCTCCCCACGTATCGATGGTGCATCGACCATCTTGGACATCATTAACTTTGGATCTCCACCACAATTTTGCATCATGGGAGAGATGCATGGAGGCTAACGTGACCTTGACTTCCTCTGACACGATTCTAGTTGCTTTAAAGTACTGATCCATGTCAAAGATGAAGTTCTCCAATTCCTTAGCGTCGCGGTTCCCACTAAAGACCTTCGGTTCCGGGATCTTGAATTTGTTGGGCATAGCAAGCATTTGGTTCGGGGTTTGGTTCCCCACAGCTTGCATCGTTAAGTTGACCTGAGTCTTCGTCTCGGCCATCTCAGCCCTGATGGCTTCCACTGTTGCTCTGAAATCGTCGGTCAAGTCGTTAAACAACTTTAACATGACCTTGTGGGAGCTATCGAGCTCTTCGACACATTCTTCCATGTGTGTGACAGAGCTTGTGGAGCTATCTGTGATTGGTAGTTCGTCTACTCGAGCGTTTAGCGCATCAATTTCTCTGACTTTCTCATCCAACCCTTCTAGTCGGGCTTGGATGAATGTCACATCGTCGAAAACTTCCCTTAGATATAGCCATTGCTTTTCTATCTCAGTAAGGCGCTCAGACTGCGACTTGTTCAGTTGCTTTACAGTCGACATGATAGCGGTACTTGACAGCCAAGGAGCTAACTAAGCTCTGATACCACTTGTCACAATTGCTTACTTTCGAATACGGGACGGGAGATTGTGCGGCACTGTTCTAACCCAGAGAGCAAGTCAGCTGTACAAAAACCGCGGGTCGCGGAAAAACTCGGGGTATGATGTAGCCTCTACTCGCATTTTTTAGAGAAAATGGTTTTATAAAATGAGAGAGAGGGAAAGCTTTGAAAACATCATTAAATAAAGCATTGAGGACTAACAATTGCAAGAAAGCTTATTTGCAAAGAGAACAACAATACTTGGTCGGGGAGTCAACTAGTGGGATTCCCTTATAGTACATTCTAAGCAAAAACTAGTCTGCCAGCCTTGCATATCAAAACTGGCGAATCGTCACTAGAAAGGAAAACAACATGAAAATGAAAACAACTTCCTAAGCTACTTACAAGACATAAATATAGGGTGGTTGAGGGTGGTTTGGGCATACGGCCATAGGCAAACACTCCCTGGACAAGCATGCTCAAGACACTAAGCACCCTGGTTCTGCTTGTTACCTGAAAAGTTGAAAACATTTGAAAACATGAGCTAGGTTGCCCAGTGAGTGACAAGGTTATAAAACTATGCTTGGCTTAAAAGCTCAACAAAATCATGCTCGTAATTCAAATAATAAAGCGTTGAAAGCTTATAAATATTTGTATATGCTTGAGAGATTTTCCTTAGTTGAGGCGGAGTAAACTCAATGCTGCTCAACATCAGAATACAACCTTAATCCAGGTGGAGTAATCTCAACACGTCCAACGTAGAAAACAACCTTAGTTGGGATTGAATAATCACGTCATACCCAACGTCGAATAACCTTAGCTGTGTGGAGTTAGCTCAACACAACCCGTGTCGAATTTCCCTCTATGTGCATATAGGAATTATAACCTAGGCTGCTCGTGTACCTTCTCTAGTCCTTCCGTACCAGGGTCCCAATATTAAGGCTGCCCATATGTCTTCTCTATGTCTTTCGGCATTGGGGACCGGCTGCCCATATGCCTTCTCCATGTCCTTCGGCATTAGGGACCATCTTTTGAAAATAAAGCATGCTAAATCATTTATAAACATGAGTTAAACAATTTCTTAGAATTTCAGAGTATTTCTCAAACAGCATGCTTTTCACAAAACTCGATATTATAAAACCTCATGCTCAAATTCATGTAAAAGCATGTTCAAAATCCTATAAAGAAACACATGCTTTACGAAATTCAACTTATGCCAGAAATCTCATATTCTGCGAATAAACTGAGTATTCTAAAAATATCAAGAGAATAAATCACTTTTAAACGAAATTAAGTCACTCACAACGTGTCCTGGGCTCTTAATCGGATATATGTTTCCCCTAGCTTTTCCCGGCCTGGAATAAATTAATTCTTTTGTCAATATCCTTAAAATTCTCTTCATGGCATGTTTTAAGTCATTTTAGCTCAAAAAGACTCACCGACAAGCAAAATTTAGCCAAAATGTCCAAAAGTGGAAAACTGCCCTTAGGCGTGTCCAACAGCCTTGCAGCACGCACACTTAGCCAATCTAACCTCAAATGGGCGACAAATCTTGCACAACATACTGTCCTCCACCCCCCCCCCCAGCCATTTTCTCGCACACCCTGCCCCTCGTGGGAGACAATTCCCACACACCTACTACCGAAATAACCTCAAAAGAGGCAAAGCGTGCGCGTCTCTATGTCATCAGTCCATGTTGTGCGCCTCAGCGAGACCAGCAAGATTTTCCTCGCTCAACTTCTGCTCGCACGCAACGCCGCCAACGAGACCTGTCTTGCCCCCCACAGCTTGCACATGGACAGCAACGCCTCTCGCTCACCCTTCCATTACCAGTGGCGTGTCAGCCCATCCCCTGGGCATCTAGAACTTGTCAAAATAACCTGAAAAGGTTCTTCTTTCCGACCACGGCTCTTGCTTGTCTGCACACACAGTCTCTTCAAAATGCACCCGGCAACCTCAAAACACAGTCTTCTCTTCCAGCTGCCAAAAGTAAGGTTTCTAGCCAAAATTAAATTTTTCTTCCTCTTAGAAACTTGTAGATAATTGTCTTAGCTAGCTTCCCTCAAAATTTCAACCTCTAATGCTTATTTTTTCGTCAAATATCACTAAATCTTCTCGCTCTGATCTGGTTTACCCGATAGCCGATGAATTCCGAGTTTTTTCTCATAGAGTTTCTTTCTAGTGAAACTAGACTCAATTTAGGATAATTTTGTCAAAGAAAATCGCAAATGGCACGAAGATTTGCACACACTAATCTCATCAGCTAACCCCTCTATTTATAGACTTCACAGAAATCTGATGCAAACTCGCCACCTCATGCTTGCATGCATGCCCATGTCACACTTAACCTCAATTTGACACCTTATTTGGCTTGCTTAACACTTAAGTCTAGGCTTTGCTTAATCAAAAAGGAATGGTGGACGCATCCTTGTGCAAGACCTTCTCCACGCATCATTTTAAGGTTAGTTGGTTGCTCTTCTCGGCTACCTATGCATATAGCCTCCTTGGCAGATTTGGACACCTAGCTTGGATGCATAGCACTATGTGTCAGCCCCATAGGCCTTCTTAGACACATAGCTCCCCAACGCATCCTCCTCACTAATCTCAACCAACACATAGCTTATTACACGCCTAGCCCAATAAAAAACGCATCAAGCCTTCACCCATGCTCACCCTCATGGACGCATGCCTCACCAAGCCAATGCATCACATACTCACACTTGAGGCTCGATTACCCAAGGTCTTCAACCTAGCCCACCTTCTTGCTGGCTACACACACCACCCATGCCAAAGGCTCTCGGCCACCTTGAAAAGCGCTTGAAAAGTGCTTTTTATTCTCTTAAATTAAATAAGTTTATATTATATTTCACTTGTTTGCTAGTGGTTTTCAGGTCGAAATAAAGAAAATTAGAATCGAGAGCCAAAAGAACTAAACCGAGCAATAATCAAGTGAAAGGAGAAGAAAATCACCAAAATGCCAAAAAAAGGGCAGCATCGTGGCGCCGATTCGGTACTGCCGCAATGCTTTTTTCCGAGAGCATCATCCAACATCAGTGCAGCAACATCGACGCGACATTGCGGCACAGCGTCGAGGGTAGGCTTTTATGACGTACAGCACAGCGGCGCCATCCTACAGTGCGGCGGTGACACCTTTTGATGTTGGACAGCGTAGCGGCGCCATTGACTAAGACGCCATCTTTCCTTATTTGAAAAATCTACATTTTTGGAAAGAATTTTGGGCAACCAACTCTATAAATTCAAGGATTTCCAGCAGCCTTAAAAACAGAATCAACACAAAGAGTTTAAGAGAAAATTGTGGTGTTGTTCGAGTTTCTGATGTGAAAACCAAGGACATCTTGGCGGTTCCTCCTCAATCAAGAGCTTCTTCATAGTAGAGTTTTCTTTTCTTTACACTCTTTCTTTGCTTATATTGTTTGTGAACATGTTGCTTAAAGCTATGAGTGGCTAAACTCTATAGTTTTAGGTATTAATGAATTGTTGATGAAGTTATGTTGATATTGTACTCTTCATGATTTTTTTCATTGTTATTGTGCTTAATTCTTTTGATTGGTCATCCTTAAATGTTAGATTAGATGTATGGTTGAGATAATTGTATGTTTAATTGGATTTATACAATGAATTGTTGTTAATAAAGACGTACTTAATGCCATGTAATTTGTATTGGTTTCAACAAATTAGTAATCAATTAAGTTGCATGAGAAAAGATTGTTTTTGAAAGAAAATAACTTGGATTTATGTTTCTAGACTTAAGCATATGAGTTGCAATAAAATTCATGAACCCTAGAATATTGCATAATGAAATAAACAAGGATTCATTATCCTAGAACTCTCTTTGACTCTTGTGTTTCTTATTTACTTGCTTTTCTTTTTAGTTTTCCTAAATCACAACTCAAGATCGAATCCTCAAATAAAATTGATTCGATTCTAAAATAACTTATATTTTCGGAGTTTCGTTTGGACACATTTTCCAAATCAACCTCGATGGTCTGTCTTTCTACCTTAATGCTCAAAACCTACAAATTTAGAGAATAGCATGATAAAATTATGGAATGAGCCCAAATAAAGTCGGAAAAGATAACCCTTTTTAGGAGCTATCAACTTGATTGCTCCCAGAATTGAATTGTAACAAAGATTGAAACCTTTATTACTTTCATTGCTCCTGGGTTCAAATGAGATGTACAAGGGGACCTCCAACAGATTTCATGAAGAACATAAAAATTCAAATCACGATCATTGCTTAACTCAAGTGGAGAAGCTTCATTTCAACTTTTATCTCATATATGCACCTTAACTTTATACCGAACTTCATAGGATTAACTTTTGGAAGAGCATATAGCTGGACCTGTAAATCTTCGTGTGTTGTTTCTTTACTTACAACAATACATTTTAATGTGTCTCCTTCATATTTTCTTTGTCTATTATCCCATATGCCACCATAACGAACTAATATCCCATTAATATCCCACCATAACGAACTAATTTCTCATACGCCACCATAACGAACTAAAACCCATCCCAAAATTCTTTACACCCCTAAAATAATCTTATTTTTGGAAATTTCCCATTAATTAAGGAATTAATTGATTTATTAGGGCGTTTAGTTTTGGTCTTCCAAGCAAACAAGCTAAGATTAGAATTAAGCAAACAACATATCTTTAGAGTTCGATGAGCAACTAAATAAATGGGTGGAATCTGAATTTCCTAAGCTACAATTCGAGTTCAGTTTTAATTTTATGTTTTCTTTTATACAATTTAAATCTTTGTTATTGAATTTCTCGCAATTCCAACACTCAACCCCCCCCCCCCCGGCGTCGTGACTACTGAATTCAAGTCTTAATTAAAATTGTTCTTAGAGTCCCTGTGGAGACGACCAGTCTTTACTTGCCACAAGTTGGAACGGGTGGTTTAAATTTTATTATTTTGGGGCGCCAGCAGGCCTCGAACAATAGGTTGATCAATTCCACTTGAATGTTTTTGCCATGCAGCTAAACTTGAAAGAAGCACAAAGGACAAAACTTAATTCCACGTAAAACTGAGCAAAACAACCTGGCTTTAATAGCCTCCCAAAGGAAACCCTAATGCCACATCACAGTTCATAGTAAAATGACAAAAATGTCCCTACTTAAAATGTCATGAAAAGAATAGAATTAGAAAATAATAAAAGTGCATCAAAATTATTAAATAAAATATAAGTAATAATTTGATGTCTTGGATGGTTCATATCATCCTTTCTTTAAGGATTCCTCCTCAAATCCAAATCAAAGTCTGTGATGTAGTTTTAAAGTCATGAGAAGAAAATAATGTCAATTTCCTAACACTTTTGATAACTTGTAGAAATACAAGTTATTATAGTCACCATCTGAATTAATTAGAGTAACTTTAGAGCTAAAACGCATAATTTTGGTAGTTGAATTATGTAAAATGTATCACCATGCGTTGGCACTATTTGAAAAAGAAAATACCTGAAAAATTATGAGCTTTTCTGTTCTTAAATGCAGGATTAAGAAGAAAAGAAGTACAAATAACCCAAGTACTAAAGACGAAGCTACTGCAAGAACAAATAGAAACCCATGCGTCGAGACTATGCGTTGAAACCACGCATTGAGAAAAAGTAGATACGGACGCTTGAGCAAAAGCTGTCATGTCATTATGCAAAAGGATAACACGTTATCAGATCATGACGAACCAATGGGTCGACAATATGAAAAGACTACGCAACATGGCGGAAATTTAATGCAAAGGTGTCAGGTCATCATGATATCAACTTTTTGGCGCCTATAGATAGCCCAAAAGCTTCAAGAGAGGAGGGGAGAGACCAGTTCAAGAGGCGAAAGCTCTGCATTATTTCTCCCTCACCATAACCAGCCTCCATTTCGAGCTCTTCTGAGAGAAAGATTCTGAGCACCTTCACAGTCATCTTCCAGTGAGTGAGAATCTTCAACCTATGGAATCTATGAATTAGATAGCAACCATCTCAAGCCTCCATGAAGCCAGAAGTTACCAGTGGCGGCTTAATGTCTTCCATTTCTGTTTATTTTCCATTTCCCTCCTTCTTGCTTATGTTTTGTTAATGACATTCGTGAGAACGATTTATTTTCTTAATATGAGTTTGATTGACTATTATCTTCCATCTATTTCCGTATTAAACACCTTGCACCATATTTGAATGCTGAATGAGTTAGATGTTACAAGTTAGTTCTTCTTGAGCAATTCTGAGTATATTACATCTTGATTAATGCATATTTTTAGCTTGCATAACTTTGTCTGACAAACAAAAGTAGTAAGCATGACTGCCGAGCTTGAGAGAGTGGACAGTTAATCTTTAGCATGTTTTAAGACTAGATGAGTTGCAGAGATGTAGTTCATCTTTTGCCAACGCAAACTTACCATGCGTCTTAGAAATAAGATTAATGTGGCGTCGAAACATCGAGAGATGGATTCACAAACACAGTTTGTAGGTATGTAATTGTACTTAGAAAGCTTAGGTAACAACTAATTCTTGCGTTAACTCTACTTCTATTGCATGGTTCCATTCATTCTCAACGCATGTTATCTGATACTAAATGACATATGACTAACTATCGCCGCATCCACTTCATTATTAGTATAGGAAATTCCTTTCAATTTTTTATGTATAGTTTTACACATACAAACAGCAATTGCACATTTTACATGTATAGTTCACCGCATAGTCAAGAATCTAATCTCAACGCCTAGTTATTACAATTCTCTGCGTTTGACCCTGGACTCACCAGAAAACCTATAACGGCTTATACTTGGGCCTTTATAGGAAAACTTACTTAATCATGATCAATTAGAGTAATTCTCGACGCATCCTTATACGGAAATGATAAATCTAGTCGTGTGCAAATGGCTAAGAAACTCAATTTAATTAAACAAACAAGTTTTTGGCGCCGTTGCAGGGGAATTGAATTAATTTAGGTTTTGATATTATTTCTTGATTTATGCAAAAAATCTCAATCTTGGACCGTACAGAGCATTTAACCGAAGACGTATCTGACAGTTTATGAACAAAGAACAACCTGCATTCATTCCTGACCTTAAAATTGAGAGAACCTTTCGGAAAAGAAATAAGACATTCCAAAGGCGACGACAACTTTACAGAGAGAAAAAAATGAAAATCAAGCAAACAACGCCAATCAGCCTTTTGAGAGCTAACAATGGGGCTAACGACAGACATGAAGCAATGAACCATGCGTTAGCCCAAGCGCAGCTTCAAGCTCAGCTGCAGATTGATCAAAAAACTCATCCCATCTTATTGGCACATGATCGAAATTGATCAGGGAGGGATTTATGCGACCCGAGTCTCAAGGTTCAAGATTTGAAATGAAGCCTATCATGCTTCAAATGCTACAAACAGCAGGTCAGTTTGGGGGATTACCCGGTGAAGACCCTCATGCTCACCTAAAAAGCTTCATCGAAATCTGTAATACCTTCGTCATCCCAAACATAAGTGCAAATGACATCCGGTTGACGCTGTTCCCATTCTCCCTCAGAGATGAGGCGAGACAATGGGCATACTCTTTGGAACCAGGTGAGATCACTACTTGGAACCAAATGATTGAGAAGTTCATGAAAAAGTTCTTCCCACCAAAGGAGAATGCTCGAAGAAGAAGGGACATCGCCAATTTTCAACAAAAAGATAGAGAAACTTTGAGCGATGCTTGGGCAAGATTTAAGAGATTGATGAGAAATTGCCCGCATAATGGTTTCCCTAACTGTGCTCAAATGGAGATATTCTATGATGGCTTGACCGAGGCATCTCAGATCGCTGCAAATACTGTCGCAGCGGGAGGACTGCTGGATAAAACTTATACCGAGGCCAAGGAAATTCTCGATGAACTATCAAGAAACCATAAGGATTGGGAGGACCATGGATATAGCTGATCTGGCCGTAGGCAAAACAATGCGTCAAGAGCACCTGAGCATAATAGTGTTGCTGCATTACAAGCTCAAGTCACCACCATGACTAACATGTTACAGACTATGGCCCTGAATCAGTCAAATATAAGAGGCGGTGGCCAAGTGAACGCTGCAGGTATGCATTGGATGCGGGGAGCCGCATGTGTACGAGGTATGTCCACAGAACCCTCAATCTGTATGCTTTATACGCAACAACCCTTATTCCAATACCTACAACCCTGGTCGGAGGAATCATCCAAATTTCTCATGGGGTGGTAATCGCCAGCCTGAGCAGCAAGGTGCGCTTACCCACGAAAGGGGAAGATCATCTGGATTCCCCCATGGACATCAAAGGCAAAATTCACATCAATCAGCACCTAGTCCATCATCATCCATTGAAGCTCTCCTAAAGGAATATATGCAGAAGAATGATGCCTTGTTACAAACCCAAGCATCGTCCATCTGGAATTTAGATCTTTAGATTGGCCAGATTGCTGGAGAGCTTAAAACGAGGTAGAAAGGTTCTCTTCCAAGCAACACCGAAACACCACATGGTACGGGCAGTTCAGGAAAAGAACAATGTCAAGCTGTGACATCACGAAGTGGAAGAACCATGAATGAACTTCCCCGCCTAGAGAACTCTCAACCAACAATTCATCTTTCCAACCACACCACTAATTCTGACCAATCAACGCAACAAAAACAAGCTGACATGCAAAGAAGGTTACCAGAGAAAGACGCATCAACAAGCATGACAGCGGAGCTGCAAACGCCTCCTTATCCTCAGCGTTAAGGAAGAAAAATAAGGAGAGGCAGTTCAAATGCTTCTTGGATGTACTCAAACAGTTGCACATCATCATCCCCCTGGTGGAAGCATTGAAACAAATGCCCACTTATGCTAAATTTCTCAAGGACATACTGTCTAAGAAAAAAAAAGGGTGAATATGAGACCATAGCTCTGACGCAGGAGTGCAGTGACATAGTTTGTGAACGCATCCCACAAAGATGAAAGACCCAGGGAGCTTCACTATTCCTTGTTCTATTGGAGGAATTCACATAGGAAAAGCGTTGTGTGATCTAAAGGCTAGCATTAATCTCATGCCCCTGTCAGTATTCAACAAATTGGGGATCACATCGCAGCCAACAACAGTTACCCTACAATTGGCGGATCGATCCGTTGTGCATCCTGAAGGAAGGATCGAAGATGTGTTGGTAAAGGTAGACAAGTTTATTCTTCCCGCAGACTTCATTATCCTGGATTATGAAGCAGATGAGGACGTCCCAATCATACTTGGACGCCCGTTTCTGTCGATGGGTCGTACACTCATGATGTCCACAAGGGAGAGATCATTATAAGAGTTAATGATCAGGAGGTGATATTCAACATTTTTAAGGCGTTAGAATATCCAGAAGAACAGGAGACATGCCAGAACCTCGACGCAGAGGATGAGTTCCATGAAATGTTGCTTGAAGTAAATGATGAAATTATTGCAAATTTGGACGCACAGCAGCCTGAACAATGTTGTGCTTTGGTCCAGTCTACTTTTGAACCCTTGACTCCGAATCAGATCAACCAACGAACGAAACCATCTCTGGAAGAAGCGTCAAAAATCGAGTTAAAAGTGTTGCCAGCTCACCTGAAGTATGCCTACTTAGGAGAAGGTAACTCTCTTCCAGTTATTATTTCAGCTGCTTTGTCCCCTAATCAAGAATCAGCCTTGTTATTCATTTTGAAAAAACACCTCAGAGCTGTCGGATGGACATTGGCTGATATCAAGAGGATCAGCCCCACATACTGCATGCATAAAATTCATCTAGAAGCATAAAATTCGTCTAGAAGAAGGAAAAGACGGATCTATCGAGGCCCAAAGGCGGCTAAACCCAACGATGAAAGAAGTTGTCAAGAAAGAAGTGCTTAAATGGTTGGACGCAGGCGTCATCTTTCCCATCTCTGATAGCAAATGGGTAAGTCCTGTGCAATGCATTCCCAAGAAAGGAGGTATGACTGTGGTCCCAAACAAGAATAACGAATTGATCCCCACCCACACTATCACGGGGTGGAGGATTTGCATGGACTACAGGAAGCTCAACGCGGCGACAAAGAAGGATCACTTCCCGCTACCATTCATTGACCAAATGTTAGATAGACTTGCGGGAAATGAGTTCTTCTGCTCCTTGGATGGTTATTCAGGCTACAACCAAATCATGATTGCTCCAGAAGATCAGGAGAAGACAAGATTTACATGTCCTTATGGTACATTTGCATTTCGACACATGCCGTTTGGATTATGTAATGCCCCAGGCACCTTTCAGCTGTGTATGATGGCAATCTTCTCTGAATTTCTAGAAGAATCTGTGGAGATATTCATGGACGATTTTTCGGTCTTTGGAGATTCGCTTGAAGCCTATTTAGCCAATTTGGAGAAAGTACTGAAAAGATGCGAGGACACCAACTTAGTGCTTAATTGGAAAAAATGTCACTTCATGGTGAATGAAGGAACTGTCCTCGGTCACAAGATATCCAAGAAGCGCCTTGAAGTCGATCAGGCCAAAATTGAAACCGTAGAAAAGCTCCCACCGCCCACAAATGTAAAGACACTTCGCAGCTTCTTAGGACATGCAGACTTTTATAGAAGGTTCGTCAAGGACTTTTCAAAAATTGCACGCCCTTTAAGCTCATTGCTGGAGCAAAATCGACCCTACAATTTTGATGAAGAATGCCTCAAGGCGTTTGGAACTCTAAAAGCAGCACTGGTGTCAGCACCAATTTTAATTGCCCCAGATTGGTCGCAGCCATTCGAACTAATGTGTGATGCCAGCAACTATGCAATGGGCGTTGCGTTGGTTCAATGCAGAGACAGAATGTTGCATCCCATAGCCTACGCCAGCAAAACTTTCAACGCAGCTCAAACAAATTATACCACTACAGAGAAAGAGTTGTTGGCAATAATATTCGCTGTTGAAAAATTCAGAGCATATCTTCTAGGGTCGAAAGTCATCATCCATACTGACCACTCAGCTATTTGATATTTGATGACTAAAAAAGACGCCAAGCCGAGGCTCATCCGATGGGTTCTGCTTCTTCAAGAGTTCGACGCAGAGATAGTTGATCGCAAAGGTACAGAGAACAACGTGGCAGATCATCTTTCCAGACTCGAGAATATGGAACACGACCATAAATAGCTGGACGTCAACGCAAGCTTTCCTGATGAAGTTATATTAAAAGTCACAGAGTCCGCGCCATGGTATGCGAATATTGTCAACTTTTTGATGTGCAAGCAATTTCCCGAAGATTTCAACGCACAGCAGAAGAAGAAGTCGATGCATGACGCGAAGTTCTATTATTGGGACGAGCCCCAGCTCTACAATAGGGGGCCGGATCACATCTTCAGACTCTGCATCCCAGAGACTTTGTATCAACGCATCCTTATCTCAATGTCATGACTCCCCCTATGGAGGACATTTTGGAGGACAACGAACTATGGCCAAGGTCTTACAAAGCGGATACTTCTGGCCAACTCTTTTCAGAGACGCCAGGGACTATGCGATCAAATGCGACAGATGTCAACGCATCGGAGATATCTCAAGTCGGAATGAAATGCCACTTACCTCTATCTTAGAAGTTGAGCTCTTTGACGTTTGGGGTATTGATTTTATGGGACCATTTCCGCCATCGAACGACCACAACTATATACTAGTAGCTGTGGATTATGTATCAAAATGGGTCGAAGCAATCTCATGCTCTAGGAATGACGCAACGACAGTCTCAAATTTTCTTCAGAAGAATATATTCACGAGCTTTGGAACGTCGAGAGCCCTTATTAGCGATGAAGGTACTCATTTTATTAATAAAATCATTTCCAATTTGCTAATAAAATACAATGTACATCATAGGGTGGCAACTGCATACCACCCACAGACAAATGGGCAAGCAGAAATTTTCAATAGAGAGTTGAAAACTATTTTAGAAAAGGTAGTTAACTCCTCTTAAAAGGACTGGGCGTCCAAATTAAATGAGGCGTTATGGGCATATCGTACTGCATTCAAAATGCCTATCGGTATGTCACCGTACATGCTGGTCTTTGGAAAGGCATGCCATCTGCCATTGGAGCTAGAACATAAAGCATTGTGGGCTGCCAAGAGATTGAACATGGACCTGAAAGCAGCTGGAGAAGCGCGTCAGCTTCAACTGAATGAACTGGAGGAATGGAGACTGCAGGCCTATGAGAACGCAAAGATATACAAGGAGCGAACAAAGCGTTGGCATGATCAACACATCAGTAAGAAATCTTTGCATGTAGGTCAAAAGGCTTTTTAACTCAAAACTGCGTTTATTTCCAGGAAAATTAAAAACAAGATGGTTTGGTCCCTTCGTGATTAAGGAAATCTTTCCTCATAGTGCCGTAGAACTGATGAATAAAGACGGCACCAACGCATTAAAAGTTAATGGTCAACGCGTGAAGCCATATTATGGAGATGGCCTGGAACGCGACAAAGTAACCGTTGACCTAGGAAAGATCAAATGAGGAAAAGATGGACGCGCCCTGCGTTGACAACAAACACATATCCCAGGGACGCATCCCTAAATTTCGTACCGCATTGTTTCATTTCTTCCTTTCTTTTCATCATTTTATTTGATTTTATTTTATTTTTATTTCTAGTTTATTTCTAATTTATTTTGATTTATTTTATTTTATTTTAGCTTATTTTTATTTGTGTTGAAAAATTATTTTTGGTGCTATCTATTTTCTTGCGTTGAGTGAAAACTGAACTCTCAATTTCAAGGCGTTGAAATCTAAAACGATGCGATACGATTATCTCGACGCTTAGAGGGGAATCTGAAGCGATTCTGTCAAATCGCTCAGATCAAGAATTCGAAAAGGTTGACGACACTTAAGCCGGCTGATATCAACGGATGTCAGACCATTTAATGCGGCTATGATGTCACACATCGAGCCGATAACCCACGCGCTCAGCCTAAACCCTCTATAAACCCCTCTTCACCCCTTTTCCAAATTACGTTTCCATATCTCTCCAAATTCTCAATTTCCGGCGCAATTTTCGGTCTATTCCGATTCTCACCCATTTTTCTCTCTTTTCACCGAACCCATTCCCATGGCTTCCCAGCAACCCACTTCCTCCAAAAACCTAAACCTATGGCCTCATCCTTGAGGCATGATAGTCGGAATCTATCCACTACTGCCACCACACCGGAACCCCTCGCCATTATTCGCCCTAACAGTCCTGAGTTGGACGCGACATCATCCCCATCTTCGCCAAGCTCCAGGGACCTGTCTGAAGCCCAAAAGGTAGGAAGGAATGACGAACCTACAGTCTTCGGAGATATTCTAGATACCATCGATGAAGAAAACGATGATTGGTTGGGCGGGTTGGTCGACCAGAGGATGAAAAAGGAATCGCGTGGGTCAGTCCCTGCAATGAGTGGTCTTGAGGAGTCGGACTCCGATGAAAGACCTATAAGAAAGGTAATAGTGGTGGTGGAAAAGAAGAAATCCGCCAAGGAGAAGAAAATCAGGCCAATAAGGGCCAGGGAAGAAGAAGCCGAGGAAGATGTACCTCCGCTCAAAAGGAAAAATGAGAAAGTAAAGGACGCGAGGACATCCGAGGCTATCGCATCGTCGATCGCTGCATCATCTGTCGAGCGGTTAGCAGCGAGAGCGGCAGAGAAGTCAAAGAAACTGAAAGACGACATCCAAAAGATGAAAGAAAAGACAGAGTCGTTTCTCGCTGTAAAGAAGAAAAGAAAATAGGAAATTGCGGCTGGCGAACAAGCTGTAGAAAAGGCCGCCATAAAAGCTGAGTTTCTCCGTCGAATAGTAGAGATTGCGATGGAATTAGAAGTAGAATTAGAAGTGAGTGATGCGGAGAGCCCACCCAAAGCTGAACGCATCAAGAAGAATATAAAAAAAATAAGGAAGGAGAAGAAGAAAGAAAAAGAGGTAGCAGTCCCCAAGGAGAAGCTACCGGAGAAAAAGAAGAAGACTGAGGTGGCTAAGGCACCTGGAATTGTCATCAGGGACTTCGACGTAGGCAGAGCAAGGAGAACGCCTGCTAGTCCCATCAGTAGGAATGAGAAAGGAAAAGAAAAATTGGTTGAGGAACCAACGAAAGAGGCGGCGAAGAGCAGAAAGAAAAAATTCAGTGGGCTCTACACTGAAGTAGGATTTTTCCCAGAGCCAATTGAGTTGCCCGCCTTCATCATACAAGGAATCGACGCATTGGGTTGGAGGCAATTTTGTGAAAGTGGCCAAGTCATCCAACCCACCGCCGTGAAGGCATTCTACGAAGGAACAATTCACCGCAAGGCACACTTAGTCAAAGTTGAAGATGAGGTGATTTCCTTCGAGCCTCAAGAGATCAACGCATTGTTTGAACTTCCCAACATTGCGGCGACGGAAGGTAATAGAATAATGTCGACGCCTACAAACGCCGAAATGAATGACACCCTCACAATCATCGCCAAACCGGAGTCAGAGTGGAACACTTCCCCAAAGGGCATTCAGTCATTGGCGCCTAACTGCTTGATTGCCGAGGCCAACCTGTGGCTTTATTTCATCAAGCGGTCGCTGCTCCCCACAACGCATGACGCCTCAATTTCAAGGGACCGTGCTATGATCATTTATTGCATCATGCGGGGAATTCAGCTAGACGTGGGACGCATCATTGCCCCACAAATTCGGGGGTTATTCTTCTAGCCAAGTGGTCAGCTATTCTTCCCCTTTCTTGTGACAAGACTGTGCGCCAACACATAGTTCATGGAGGATGCGCCAGTCAGAGCAATAAATGGAGTCCTTTCAGCACAAAGTCTGAGAAGGATATTAAAGGACTCACCGCATTTGCTTGACGCGGCCAACACAAAGAAGAGGCCGCCAAAGTCACAAAACCATCATCCCCCCAACTTCCTCAACCCAAGAAGAGGAAACTGGTCAAGAAGAATTTTGAGATTCAGGCGTCCAGTTCACAACCTAGTGAAGCCAAGGAAATGGTTCAGCTCGACGCCTACACCCAAGCCTTGACCATTTATACTCCTCCTATCGATCCAATCACTGAGGAGCCCTCTTCACCACCAACTTCCCCTTTTCCCTCCCCTCAAATCCAAAAAGAGCCACTTCATTCCCCTACCACCCAACGCGGCCTTCCAACGCCTCTTCAGCTTCCTATCGCAGACTTAAACAAAGAGACGAAGGAAGTGTTGCCGCCTTCTTTTGCCCCACCTGGAGTTAACTCTCTCCCTGCCTCAATCATCTACCTTTCGAGAGGCAACTCCACCACCACCACCACCACCACACTTTGAGCCGACCCTGACTCTGGATCCTAAGGAGTCAGCGCCCTTTCAATTCTCACCACCTCGCCATGAACCTCAATTTTCCAATCTTCCAACTCCACCAACTACCAAACCTTTTGCCCGCCCAACATCTCAACCATAGGCAGAAGCATCTACCAGCACGCATCCTCAAGAAGAACCATATCACTTGCGGCACGCCTCTGCTCCGCAGCCGTTTGTTGATTTAAATTTGGATGATTTGCTGCGGTACTTGGATGATGGGATTCTTCACCCCATCATAGGAGACCTGGATGAAATTCAGCGCAAGGAGATGGAAAGTCTCCAATGGCAAAAAGAGTTGGCTCAACAAATTTCACAATTGGGTCAGTAAGTGACTCAGATGGCGCAGCAACAATCAAAGCTTCGGAGTTTTGTTCAACGCCAAGCTCAGCGTCAGGATGAACAATTCAGCACTTTGATGAATTATATCTATGAAGTGTTCGTCCAATGCATCCCAGCGCCAGTTATTCCTCCTTCCCTTCAGCAACCCCTTCAGTTCAACGATCCAAATCCTCCCCCTGCGGACAACAATAACGCCCCGGGGAGAACTTAAATTTGGGGGTGTTCTTTTGGGACTTTTTTTTTTCCTTCTTTTCTTATGTTTATTCCTTTGAACTTTTTTGTAATTAGTACTACGCATAATAGATTTACATCAATACAATATTCAATTCATGAATCTCTTTGTTCTCCTTTGTTTGTGCTTTCAATTATTTCTTGCTTTATTATTTTCTCCGCCTTGTTTTGTTTCTGCGTCCAACCTCCATGATGAAATTTATGCACTTTACCTGAAGACTTATTGAAATAAGAGGATTAACTCACAAGCTTTAGGATATTACACTTGGTAAATTACTTCTAAAAGTTAGTATGCGTTGCACGCTTTGCCTCAAACATCTTTTACAAAATTTTTTTTTCTAAGGCAGTCTCATAACTCGATTTCAGCAATGAGGACCTTGCTGCCTTCAATTTTGGGGTACGAAAGGTTTGAGCCATGCGTTCAGAATTCAAAAAAAAATAAAATAAAATAAATAAAATAAAATAAAATAATTTTTTTATATTTCTTTGGACAAACAACTCCGTTGACAACGCATAAAATTAGCCTGTTAAGAGTTGAGTTGAAATTGGCTCTTTAACACCCCATAATCAAAGGTGAGAGTCCAAGATCAGCGCAAAGTAAATAAACGGTACCACTGTCGACGCAACCAAAAAGGAACGTGATAAGTGTCGAGTTGGAAAGGGTATTTGCTCGATGTTGGCTGCCTCCATGCACTCCATCGTTGGTATGTCAAAACGAAGGTAGATAGGCCGGATTACCGCAAGTCCATTAAAAAAAAAAATTAAACTATATGAATGAATGAACTCTAAAGCACATTACTAAAATGAGGACATCAGATTGGCTGGAAATGAGTAAGGGTATTTTTGAGGAATAAGCTTGCCGCATCTAAAAATTAGAAGTACTTTCAAAGTGTCGATTGAAAAAGAACTTGGTATGGTTATCTGATTGTTGATATAATCAAGGAATAGAAGGCATGTTGAGAGGGTGAGCTTTTACTTAGACTTGGGCTGTAGAATTTAATAAATCTTCAAATAAATGCTTGAAGACAAACATTAACTCAAATTTGGGGGTGTGATAACTTGTAGAAATACAAGTTATTATAGTCACCATTTGAATTAATTAGAGTAACTTTAGAGCTAAAATGCATGATTTTGGTAGTTGAATTATGTAAAATGTATCACCATGAGTTGGCACTATTTGCAAAAGAAAATACCTGAAAAATTATGAGCTTTTCTGTTCTTGAACGCAGGATTAAGAAGAAAAGAAGTACAAATAACCCAAGTACTAAAGACGAAGCTGCTGCGAGAACAAATGGAAACCTATGCGTCGAGACTATGCGTTGAAATCATGCATTGAGAAAAAGTAGATACGGACGCCTGAGCAAAAGCTGACATGTTATTATGCAAAAGGATAACACGTTATCAGATCATGGAATGTGAAAAGACTACGCAGCATCGCAGAAATTTAATGCAAAGGTGTCAGGTCATCATGACATCAACTTTTTGACTCCTATAAATAGCCCAAAAGCTTCAAGAGAGGAGGGGAGAGACCAGTTCAAGAGGCGAAAGCTCAGCATTATTTCTCCCTCACCATAACCAGCCTCCATTTTGAGCTCTTCTGAGAGAAGAATTCTGAAGATCTTCAAAGTCATCTTCCAGCGAGTGAGAATCTTCAACCTATGGAATCTATGTATCAGATAGCAACCATCTCAAGCCTCCATAAAGCCAGAAATTGCCAGTGGCGGCTTGATGTCTTCCATTTCTGTTTATTTTCCATTTCCCTCCTTCTTGCTTATATTTTGTTAATGACATTCGTGAGAACGATTTATTTTCTTAATATGAGTTTGATTGACTATTATCTTCCATCTATTTTCGTATTAAACACCTTGCACCATATTTGAATGCTGAATGAGTTAGATGTTAAAAGTTAGTTTTTCTTGAATAATTCTGAGTATATTACATCTTGATTCATGCATATTTTTAGCTTGCATAACTTTGTCTGACAAACAAAAGTAGTAAGCATGACTGTCAGGCTTGAGAGAGTGGACAGTTAATCTTTAGCATGTATTAAGACTAGATGAGTTGCAGAGATGTAGTTCATCTTTTGCCAATGCAAACTTACCATGCGTCTTAGAAATAAGATTAATGTGGCATCGAAACATCGAGAGATGGATTCACAAACGCAGTTTTTAGGTATGTAATTGTACTTAGAAAGCTTAGGTAACAACTAATTCTTGCGTTAACTCTACTTCTATTGCATGGTTCCATCCATTCTCAACGCATGTTATCTGATACTAAATGATATATGACTAACCATCGCCACATCCACTTCATTGTTAGTATAGGAAATTCTTTTCAATTTTTTATGTATAGTTTTATACATACAAACAGTAATAGCAAATATTACATGTATAGTTCACCGCATAGTCAAGAATCTAATCTCAACGTCTAGTTATTACAATTCCCTGCGTTCGACCCTAGATTCACCAGGAAACCTATAAAGGCTTATACTTGGGTCTTTATAGGAAAATTTGCTTAATCATGATCAATTAGAGTAATTCTCGATGTATCCTTATACGGAAATGATAAATCTAGTCGTGTGCAAATGACTAAGAAACTCAATTTAATTAAACGAACAACTTTTCTTGGATGGTCTCCCTTGTAAAGCAACCTTGTAGTCATGAGATGTCAAAGGTTGATATTGTCTTACATTTTCGTCTATTTTGGAAAGAATATTGGTCCTTCCAATCCACATTCAATTTGTGACCACCAAAGGAACTTGGGTCAATCTTTAATCTTTGCTTCAAAGACAATGAAAACATCCTGCAAAAACTCAAACGATAAACTAGGCAAATTTGGTTGAAGCTCACCTATTAGAAAACAAACTCTTTTGTTAGAAAAGTCATGAATGTTTTGTTTTGGAAACAAGAAAGATTTTATCTCACAAAATTTTCAAACTAACATTCTTGGCTTTTCTCTCATTTTTATCTATAGACAGAGTATGACTCACATGTTTTTCTCTCTCATTTATGTTTGCATACTTTTCTTCTTCATATACTTTCTATTGCTTTTGTCTCGGTCTCATGCCTTTTACTTTCCAACTGACACATATCAAGTTTTACTTCTATTGGAAGCAATAATACAAGAGTAAGATCATATGTTACTTTGGGATCTAATGTACTAGCAATGTCAACACAAAGTATTCTAGTTTCCAGCTCACTACCATCGACTTTCTCTACTTCACTACTAATAGCACATGCTTCTCTTGAAATATGAGGTTCAACAATAGTAGGAAGATTACAATCAAGTAATTCCTTGCTATCTAATGACCTACTGGGCAAAACATCATCATCATGCATAAGGATAACATTAGCAAGCTTATCTTACTACTCCCACCTTATCAAAATGCTTATATATATGATAAATAAGCTAAGTTTTTTCACTAATGTTTTGGCTGCTTTAAAATGAGACTCAGATTTAGTATACCTCGAAGATCTCCTTTGGTAGTTATCTTTCTATCTTGATGGCAACAGACACCATTTCTTCCAAATCCTCACCAGGTCAAATTCCTTCTCAATTAGCAAGCATCTTAACAGCCTCCTCTTTAAGTCCTTTGTAAAATCGATCCATGATAGCTTCCTCATCCTCATATATGATCATCTCATCAAGTAATAGCAATATCTCTTCATAGTACTTTTCCACACTTTTGCTCCCTTATTTCAAAATTTGCAATTTGTGGAAAGACTCAAGAACAAAACAGTTTCTCATGAATTTTGGCCTTTGTGTTTCTTTCAAGTTTAACCAACAAGTATACATGAGTCATCTCCTGCTAAAAGCATATTGTATTTTGGTTTGCAAGTTTTAGAATTTAGGAAAACGTGAATCTGCCCAATCTTTAAATATAGCGTTATTATTGTTTATTCTTTTTTGAAGTAAGAGTTTCAAAGAAACATGGTTTTTGGGGTTGGGGTATTTCTGTCTTTAAATTCCTCGAGTCGACCCTTAATTGAAAAAGAAAGTGGGCATTAATCTACATGGTCACAAGATATCACACCCAATAATGGGAGTGAGGACTTATTCATTCTACTGAGTTTGTTCTTGCAGCCTTCTAGATTACGCAGTGAGAATTTAGGCTCCATCCACAATAAATACTTCATACTTCACGAGACGAGAAGTACATGCGAGCATGGAGAATGAGAAGCAACAAGTTCAAGGAGCCTTCTGCCTTCCTCGTTTCAAATATTCTCTCCAAAAGATGTGATTACCTCAACAAATTTTGGTGGTCAAAAAGTTGTGAAGGTAAGTCGATCACAGATTCACAATCTGAATGTATAAGATTAGAAGACTCAGAGCATCGCAAAGCTACAACATAGCAAGCACACTATCTTTTCAATTGCTTTTTTATGGATTCTCTTACAATCCATGGCATATAATAGCCCTAACCTACAACTTACAATTTTTGAGGAAGACAATGTTGATGACTAAGTTCATATTTAAAAGTGATTTTGAAATTGTTAAAATCACTTTTATCATATTTAAAATAACTTTAAAATATGCTTTTAACCACTCAAAATTAATTCAATCTCTAATTTTACATTTCTAAATAAACTTTTTGATTAAAAGCATTTTCTTTTAATAATTTTGAAAATAACAAGGGATTTTAAATTGTTCCCAAACATGCAACAAGAAATCCTAAGATTTTACTCCATGAATGAAAAATTATAATCGAACTATGAAGATGGAGAGCCCACTTGGTTTACTCAAATTCCATATCATCAATTTTGATTGTGGCCTACGAAACTAATATATCAGCAAATTGAACATTGAATTAAATTACAAAACAGATCCAAATAATACTACAGAATTTACTGCGATACAGAGGCACTCATTTGAGGTTTTGACGACCAAAAATTCTCTACAACTGCACATTAACATAACTCTCACCTCCTCTCACCACACAAACATCTAGCTGCCTGAAGAGCAAAATATGTTAGGATTATATCTGCTCCTGCTCGTCGGAGACACATCAGAGACTCCATCATCACCTTTTCTTCATCAATCATTTTGAGAACCCCGCCGGCCTTGATCATCGAGTATTCACCCGATACCTAACCAAAAATGTCAAATTATTTTCAAACGTTACATATCTGTTATGCCAATTCAAATGAGTTGTACATCTAAACTTTATGTACACAATAATCCTGTAGAAATATTACCGGAAGAATTAACAATGGTAACGCTGAACGTAAATTTCTACGCACTCGATAAAAAGAAACGTGAATTTCTAATTACTTGATTCTTGTAAGCATTGACAAAAGTTTTTATTATTTTTTTTTTCCCCCATTTTTTTTAGAGTCAAAAACAACTTTCTTAAACCTCATTCTCAAGCAGGCCCTCAATATCTATTAATACACAATTTGCATTCACTAAAGTTTTGTTAGCCTCCATTTTCTCTAAGCACCACTCTTGTTAATTATCAGATATCAAGCATGCAACAATGATACAATACAAGAATCTAGAAATCCTAAAAGTGGAATCATACTAAACAATCTTGACAAATAAGATGGAGAAATCATCAGTTACATGACCAATGTGTCCATGGACAAGTCAAAGATTTTGAATTATTATTTCTATTAAATCATAGCAGTATTTAGTCACCAACATCAGGCACAAAACGCTTATTGACGCATGGTAAAGACATCATTTTATACTTCCTAGCAAGCATTCTAAACCGATCTCATTCTCTAAAGTAAGACTTGAGTCGTGCAAGATTTTGATATTTAGTGGCCACATTGTAAAACGTGAGGATGTATAAGAAAATAGGTGAAACATAAAATAATACCTGACAAAAAATGATTAGTTAACAATACCTGATATGCTGCAATGGGTAAGGGAGAATTATCCCTGAGAAGTCTTATGATATCCAAATAGGGTAGACCAGGTTTCACCTGTACATCGAGAAGTAGCTTTAGCCAGATAGACTCCACAACATATATCTTTTACAACATATCCAAAAAAGACAACTAACCAGAAGAATATCAGCTCCTTCAGATTCATCTTCACGGATTTCGATCAAAGCCTCTCTATAATTTGCTGGATTCATCTGGTAACTTTTGTTAAGCAAGCATGATTAGTTTGCTAAGTGGGAACCTAAAGCAAGTAAAATTTCAATTCGTGATAATATAACAAATTGCATACGTCTTCTTGTCTCCAAAACGAGGATTTGAATCTAGTGCTTCACGAAATGGACCATAAAATGAGCTTGCATACCTGTTTAAAAGAAGCAAGAAAATCATTGCTGGTATCGAACACAAAGTAATTGGACCACTCATGGATTGGGGAAAAAAAGAAGTGTAAGAAGAGAGTGGGAGAGAGTAGCAGCATCAGCAGAATTAAAAGCCATATTCATGCCAATGAAAGATTTGTTTGCAGCAGTTGAAAGGCATTTATTCAATATTCTTCATCTAAGTGATAAGGGACTGAAAGTAATTCAAGCGATATTCAATAAGGATTTGATTACATGGAAAGAAAGACAGCATCAGGTATTTTATTCAAACACAAACTTACCTGCACCGTTCTGTAATGTAATCGGATCATATAGGAAAAATATAGCTCATTACAACAAACTTCTAATTTTTTAACATATTAGAGGCGAAGGATGATTGAAACATCTAATAATTCTTCTTCCCACACTATCTCCAAGATCTAAACTCATACCACTGCAACCATGTAAGTCATAGTTTTGTAAGGCATCGAGAATTAAATATCATTACACTTTTATTTTAAAAGGTAGCAGTTCGAGCATATATATTCTAATAATATTAAGTAGGACAAAAGCTAAAAGCTAGATTACATACTCACGTCTAAGAAAAGAAAACAAAAAGGGGAGAACACGTGTGAAATAGATGATGAAAAATTACTTCGCTGTGTAAGACATGATGGAGACATGATAAAAGCCTTCAGCATCAAGAGCCCTTCTAATTGCTCCTACCCTACCATCCATCATGTCACTTGGACTGACAACATCTGCTCCAGCACGGGCCTAGTGATGATCAAAGTAAGTAAGCTATTGAGCCACAAACTAAATCAGTAAATTTCTGGTAATAGGACATATGGAAAGATGCTGTGTCTGAGTTGGGAGAAGATTGTAAGGTAAATAATGAATTCATATGTAATATCCCATTCAACAAAGAAAATATCCACTCAACTCCATAGGAAAATTATAAGCAACACGACATACTAATATTGGAACGCATGACAGTTTGATCACATTCGCATAGTATCAGTACTCTAATTCATAGATGGAAATGGATCTATAGTCTTCAAGGGTCATTTACATAGAAAACGATCTCAGAAAATTACCTGGGAGACAGCTTGTTTGCATAATTGATGTACGGTCTCATCATTCATTATAACTCCTGCCAAAAGAATAAATAAAATAAAACTGTGACCATGTAACCTATCTACACTGTAAGGTCAATTCTGAATTAACGCTGATGAATGATAATTGGAATCATTGTTCAAAATTGGAATAATAGGCTGATGGCTATGAAATTCTAACAAATTGAATTTCGATGAAGAGTCTCAATAACAGCCTCTGCTGCCTACTGCCAAGTAGATATTTTCCCATTAAAAATTACAGCCGTCATCATTATAACTTACACATCAGAAAATGGAACTCATTTTGAGAAAAGTTCAGCAGAAATCCACTTACACATCTGATATCATTACACAGTAATTCAGACGTAAAATACTCTCTTTCATGCACATGGGCACATTTTTCTGCACACGTGATTATTTTCAAATTCAAGCATCTTCTGTATCAAGATCATATTTGGAGCAAAACTTATACCATTATAGATGCATCAGCACAGACATTGTTTGTGAGTGGAAAGGCGATAGTAAACTTTTGCTCTTGCCTAAGTTATCTCAATTATTAATGCAAATATTATTTTATATAATACTTCTACAAGTGTAATGTCATCTAAATAAAGGTATTAACTCTTACCATCCTCTCTAACTATACCATCATGGCCATCAGAAGAGTACGGATCCAAAGCAACGTCAGTGTAAATAACCTGAAAATATGGATTGGTACAATGTACGACTGTGATCTTTCCACAAATGAAACCATGATAATTCCATAACTTCAATAAAAATTCAAATTTAACTTACAAGATCAGGGTATTTGTCCTTGAGCAACCGAATTGTTCGAGGCACTAAACCATTATCATTATAAGCTTCATCCCCTGTTGGAGTCTGAAGCAAAAACTGATCATCTTATGCTAGAAAAGAAACACAAATGGTATAAGAATGAGGAGTAAAAACCTTCAATGCATCTGGAACTTTAGGGAATAACACAACAGAATTGACACCAACATCCCGAGCTTTTGAAACCTGCCTCCAACAAGATTATCTTATTAATTAGTAGTAATGCAAGGGCATCTCTAAGTTGCACTAGCTCCTCTAATCATTGAAAGGAAGGCACTTTCCCTAACAAACTTTCTAAAAGAAATATTCATCCAAATCTTTTTGCCCTTGAGAACCAAAGGGCAACTTTTCCCTTTTCTCTCAAGTATTGCTTAGACATAGTCAATTCCTTCTAAGAACATTTTCAGAAGATTGAAACAAAACCCACATGCCCAAACGTATAGCATATACTGTTGCTGAATCTAAACATTGAGAGTTGAGACTATCCAAATAATAGCAGACCACTAAGAAACGTGCAAAAGTGAAATTTTTAACAAGGCAAGAACCTCCTTAGTCCTTTATGATGAGAAGAAAGTAGAGTCCATATGGTTAAGTTACCTCTTCCAAGAGTCCATGTCTCCATCCAAGTCTATAACAACCAGGCATAGCTCCAATTGGTGTGTCCTCCTCCCCTGCAAATTTCCTAATCTTTAGACTTACATTGCCTACAAACTGTGTCCATGCAAACAGTGGCATGCCATAATAGAGTATGAAATAAGAAATTAATAAAGCTACTATGGTTGCATAACGCGTACCTTCATGAATGAATAGTGGATATACAAAATTGGAAGGTGATAGGTTGGTCTCCTGAAATGATGCTCTCAATGCTGGAGACCTCCGGTTACGACGTGGACGACGGCTGAGAGGCTGATGAAAAATTCAGCAGAAGTAGACAGCACTCAACCATAATATATAGTTCCAAGTGTATATAAAACTAGAAGTACAGAAGAAAAAAATGTTTGAAAATGCTTTCGATATAATTTGTCTTTAGGACTTTTGAATGCATACTTCGGAGCATAGATAACACAAAAGTCTAAAATTAATTCCAAAATTCAAACATATTTATTATTGATTCTAGAGAAACTGGAGGCAGCATCAAAATTCTTAAAAACTTTTATTTGCGTATTTTGCTGATCATTCACTTCCCTGTTTAGAACTTCCTTTAAGCATTTCTATCGTTTGCAAAATATACAAATCAATTAACTAGAGCCATTAGTTCTTGATGAAATTAAAACACATGCCGTTAAGGTAAAACATGATTGGAATTTTCATTTCTAAAACAACTATGATTAGCAAATTTCACCAATCAAGTTTATATTGTAATTATCTCTAAAACTTATTTCTCCTACGACGTCTGCTTGTAATTTTAGTTTATGTGAAAATCCAGCAATATCTACAACACTAACCAGCAAAGGAACCACAGGAGTTCCAGCTGGCGATGCTGGTTTCGGCGGCACAGGAGGCGCTTCTGGAACGTTGCCAGCCACAACAGCAGCTTCACACTCTGCATCACTCCGTCCGAGCTTCTTCATATGTGCATCACGCTCATCGGAAGCTCTCACAACAAAAAGGCGCGGAGATCGCACATTCGTCGAGGTCCTAACGCAGAGGATATTTGAATTTGGCGAACGTATTAGCCCAACATAGGAGCCGCAATCCAAACCATTGATTCTTCGAACGCTATTAGGCGCATTAAGAACTGTTGAAGCCATAAATTAATTCCAAGTACGAGAAAGCTAAAGTACCTGCACATCCAAGCAGAATAATCAGAAGCAAAAAAGCAATCCAGAATGATAAGATCGCACATATAATCAAAGAAGATGAAGAAAAAAGCATAAGTTTCCTGATAACATAATAGATCACCACGTCAACGGACTGATAGATAGAATCCAAACAGAAAATCAACAAAAACGAAAAAATCCCAGGTTACAAAACTGAAAAGAAATTATGAAGCAGAACAAATGTAAGCACAATCAAGACGAGGGGGACCAAAACGACAAACATTTAAGAGAGCTCGAAACGAATTTAAGCAGATAATCGTAAATACGAACCTGATTTTCCATCGCAGTTACGAAAAATTCTAAAAATGAAAAATAAATAAAGAGAGATTGAGGTGAACTCTCACCGTGGAAATTGAATTGAGAGAGAGAGAGAGAGAGAGAGAGAGAGGGAGAGGGAGAGGGAGGGAGTAGGTGTACCGGCGACCTTATCGGATGAGTATATGGTTAGGTGAACTGAACAACCAATCAGGATTCAAGAAACGCTGCTATGGAAGAGCAGGTCAGCGGCGCAGTAACATTTTGGTTTTTTAATTTTTTCCATTTCCGGAGGCACGCACTTCGTTCTTTTATTTTTCACACACACACATACACAAAAATCCTTTACATAAATATATACATGGATTCTTTTTTTAAATAAAATAAAATAAAAAACTGATTGGAAAAGCCACTTACAATTATAATTTCAAAAATAAAAAAAGGTTAAAATTTAGTCAAATTCAATCTTCAAACCTAGTAATTCTATAAATTATAATAACCATTTAAGTTTAAAGTTCAATTTTTATCATTTGGGGTTCAACTTCAACAATTATTGTAAATTTCAGGGTCTAATTTTAACATATGTAGAAGTTTAAATACCCAATTTTTTAGAGTCTAATCTCAAATACCATCATATTTCAAATGAGCGAATTAATTTTTTTATTTTTTTTGGAAAATTTTAAATTTTTGTATGTGTTTTTTAACAATTAAAATTATGTGTTTAAATGGTAATAAAAAAGAAAACTAATACAAGCTTTAAATTATGATTTGTTAGCTCTTCTCGAAAAAAAAAATTATGATTTTGTTAGCAAAAAAAATTAGAATGTGAAATAAGAAAGTTACCACCAAATTTTATAAAATCGATCACTTTAGTTAGGAAAATTGTTTAGGTAAAAACATTGGGCTAAAGAAAGAGTGAATTTTGTTTTCGGGTCTATGCCCATTGCCGATCATGTGGTCAGTTTCCTCGTGGAAAGCAAGGGAGTCCTTTGTGTGTTAGAATCTTTACGGGAATGAATTGCATATATTGGTTGAGAATTGCTCGGGAAGTCATTGATAGTGACTTTGCTAGGTTCTAGGGGTTCCTTAGACTTGACTTTATCCCCCTTTTTTTCCTGGTCCAATATTTGTTCTCGATAGTCTTCATTTCCGTGTCGAAGCAAACTCTCCAAATTTATGACCAACCCGATAGACGTCGCTCTCCCTTGGATTTAGCAATTCTCCAAGCAGACGTTGGAAGTCTTCCCTGGTGGCACCCACTTCAGCGGTCGTTTCCTTGCCCTCCAAAGCAAGGCGTTGTGCGATATCTTGCCATGTCAAGGGGTCTATCGTCTTAATCCCTCCATACTATGTTCCGAGTTTACCCAACTATGACTTAACGAGAGTCAAGACACAGCCTTGTCTTCGAGTGTGCTTCATCTCATATATATGCCCGCTTCGTAATTGAATGTCAGCCTTTCATTGGGTGTCCGATGAGATCAGAGTCAAACCTAACCATTGAGCCCGAGGGTTGTGTATGTACCCCACTAGGTAGAACAAATCAAGTCTCTTTGCTACTTCTTCAACGACAAGGCACCGAGCTAAGACCCCATCAAACATCTTGTAGTCCAAATTGCCACAACATGCTCGCTTTTTTCTTGCTTCAGAGAGGCCAACGGATTGGATTTCACCTGGCTACCATAGTTGACTTTTTTCGTGGTTTGTTGAAAGCGAATTTGGAAGACTTGCTTATCCTGCATGTGCTTTCGGAGCTCACATGGAAAGCCAATAGGCCAATTCACTTTAGCATACCACTCTGGCAGAAAATAGTCTATTTGTCATAGCCACCCTGTAAACTAGGCACTCTCCAAATGGTACTGGATTGAAGCTAGTCTACATTCAACCCTTGGAATTTGATAATGACTCTCCAGAAATAAAGCGAGATACTGGAAAACGAGGGGAAGGAGCAAAGCAGCTCGACCAATAGGGAGAGGACCCGTTAGTCAAAGGAAAGGGTAGGTCCTGATGCCAGGACGAAGCCATATGACAGGAGAGTGTATACTCTTGAACTCCAAGTTCTCAGCCGCAGGAACAAGAAATGAATCCTCCAAAAATGGAATGAGTTCACAATGACTACCACAATCAAGCCGCCCCTTCATCACTTACCTCTATTTTTTCTTAGGGGAGTTCACGATTTTTTTTTGGCGTTCCTTTCTATTGATGAAGAGGCCATCAATGTGATCCCCATTATTGATGGTGGCACTCAAATAAATTCACTCTAATGGACTTAGCTTGCTCATGTAACAACTCTCTTCAAATAGGCTTGCTAAACTCAAATAGGAAAGTCTTTTCGATGCACTAAGAAGAGTTTTTTTTGGAAAAAGAGTTGATGAACCTTACGCCTCTGGAGGTCCCAAGACCATGACCATTATAATGCATGTTATCAAGGCCATCAGGTTCATTCATTATCATAACTTCTCAGAATCAATTAATTTAAAGCTTCTTAATAAATAGGCTTACCTTGGTGAAATTCAATAATAGCAACAATTTTTTTATGAAAGACTTCTCATAAGGAGTAGGTGGAAAGACCTAGTCTATCTGCCTACATCTGGTCTTGGGTTGCTTACTGGTCTTTCATTTCTCTCCTTAGCAGTCTTACATCTTTCTCACCAAGGGTTGGGTTCAAGGGATGGTTGAGTGGCGAAGCTGAGGAAAAAAGGTGGGCTTGGGCACAAGCTCAACTTCTTCAATTAGGCTACCACTCGGGGCTTGGTTTAGCTGAGGATGGATTTGCTATTCGATGAGTCTCCCAACTTTGATTCACCCGGCCAATAGGCTGGCGGCGTGCTTATCTTATGTGACAACACTACAGAGCAAATGGCTCTTCTAGGCGAGCTGCTGTGTGACAACACTATAGAGAAAGCGGTGCTTTCGTGTAACATGCTATGGTCTCAACGCCCTTACGAGGTAGTGATGAATATCACGCACTGTGCACAAGCGGTATGTAAGGTAAGAGCAAACTGTCTTAGAAAGAGATGAACCCTCCGAGCCCCCTTTCTCCTCGATCCAGAGAGACAAAATGGAAGACTGGTGCCAACAGTTCATCACGGAAAAAAGGACTCACTAAGCCGAGATCACTAACTAATACTAATCTAATACTAATATAATAGAAAAGAACTGTCTTTTCTGTATACTTTCCCCGGTTCCGTTGCTACTGCGCAAAACATTAGGAGCATAGAAAATCCAAAGTGAAAAAAAGATAGCAAAAGCTACCCAACCCACTAGATCCTTTACATAAAAATAAGGGTAAAAAGAAATTTTATCCATCTCTGAATGTACACCCAATGGATTATTTGATCCATATTGATGCAGTGACAGTGAGGAAAAGGCATAGGTCGGCCTGGCTTTGGCTTGCTTTGGTCATATGGCGATTGAAGCTCCTTATGCCTGGTTCTGCTCCCCCTAAAAACGAAAGTTACTAGTCCGAAAGCCAGAAGCCGAAGGCCAATGACACTAGCTAACCAACTGAGAGAGCTGCCCTAGATGAATTAGTTGTGGCAAGAGCGGATACCACTACGTTAGCTGCCTTCTTTGCTGCGAGAGCGACGAAAAAGAGGATTTAGAGACAACGCGTAAAGCCGAGTTACCCCAACCGTAAACAAGAGCCCCCTAGTAGTCAAGTTGCAAGCAATCACTCGTCATCTTTCTAACAACAAATTTAGAAATTCGTTTGAAATCTCTTGGCATCTTATGGTTCCCAATAAAGCATTAGTTCACATTATTTACAGTTTATTTTGAAGTTGGTTTTAGAAAAATTATTTTAAATGACAAAATTACTGAAAATATTTACAATTGATAGCAAAATATACGGTCTATCTACGATAGGCCGCAATCTAACAGTAAAATTTTTTGTTCTTTTGCTATGTTTGAAAAGAACTCTTGATTTTACTAGGGTTTAAAGTGAATATGTGAAAATTTTAACTGATTGGTTTATAAAATCTATGTAAAATAACTTTTGAAATTAACTTCCTCAGTAAAGTAACTTTTGAGATTAGCTTCCAAACAACTCATTCTAGACTAAGCCTCAAGTTTTTTATATGTATACTTTACTATATTATTTTCCACGTATATATAACACTTAGTATTTTTTTTTTCTTTTACTAGTTCTACTTTTAAAATTTTGTGATAAATATTTAAGAGTTGAGGGAACTCTTAGAATGCGTTTGGGGCATTGAATTGGTTATTATAGTAGGTGGTTATTATAGTTTGTGAGTTATAATAGTTTGTGTTCGAGGTGTAGATTATTTTAATTTGAGTTATAATAGTATGTGTTTAAGATATAACTATTTTAGTTTGAGTAGGAAATAGTAGACATTGTAGCAAAAAATAAGAAGATGATTAATGTAAAATAATAAAAAGTGTAGCACAACCAATTTTGAAATAGTGTTGACTATGGTTAATTGGGGATTACAAAATGGTATTTACTATAGAAATGAATGGTTTTAATTAATAATAATTTTATTCAACCTAATATTTAGTGTGCAACTATAATTAGTTTTTATGAATTATAAATATGTCATCAATCACATTTGAACAAAGTTTGAATTGGAATTTAATTTTTGAATATGTTGCCAAACACATGTCGGAAAACATGAAACACAACTAACTCTCACTGATTCCCTTATTTTCAAATTTATGTTTTCAGATTGCCTATCAATCAGGCCCTTGATCTGGATTCTGTCTTTGGGTAGGTAATTTTTTGATTATGTAATCCAAACAATGCAAATTCTGAAAACAATATTTTAGTGTTTTACTATTTTCAAATTTCGAATTTGAAATTTTCAAACGCATAATTATATCTTTAGAAGAATAGAATTGTAATAAATATAGTATTTCATGTTTTAAACTCATTTATTTTTGTTAAATTAAAATATGTATTATATTGTGTATTATAAATTGTATGATATTACAAGATAATAATTATACAAAAAAATTAACATAAAATGAGTTCGTAAATTAATTAACATTAGTTTATATTCGTCCTAATAGTTAGTGGGTAACTATACTTAGTTCTATTGTTTATAAATATATTATCAAAAAAAAATTTTAATAATTGTTTAAATTTGAATTTAATTTTTTAATATGCTACCAAACACATGTATAAAACATGAAATTGAACATTAAGTATTCAATCTTCTTTGCTCTCTAACAGTTGATTTTAAAATTTTTGTGGAGGGAGAAGTGAGATAGATTGGGAGTTTCTTAAGATTATTTCTCATATCAAGAAAGTTATGATAAGAGAAACCTTCTATATTCCGGTGGATCGCTCCTAGTTGGTGTTCCAGGCAGCAAGTTCTGAAGAAAGGGTCGTAAGACCGTTGGTAAGCCATAATCAGCCTAGGGCAAGCAAGTTTGAGGAGAATTTCTTTAATTAGAATTTTCGAAGATTTGAGTAAAATTATTTAGATCTCTAACTATATTTTCATTATGAACGTTTTATTTTAATTTAATGTCTCTCTTAAGAAAAATTTTGTTTAAGAAAGTTCCCATAAAGGCGCTCACTTAACAAGAAACTGAGGAGCAACACACAGCTTCCTCAAATGATTCAAACCTCACCAATGAATCTTTGCAAATAGCAAAGATCGAAAAACAACTTCAAAATTTACCCAAGCTTGACTCAAAATAGATCTATGCGCATAGTACCTTTAACTTCAAAGAAAATCTTTGTGTAAAAATAGTAGAAAGAAAAATCCCAGTCTATAGAAGCATAGACTCAATTCAATTATTTCCAAGAGTAGATATATTGAAACATAGAAAAGAATTTGGGTTCCTTCACATAGGAGCAATGCAAGTAGCGCTAAGACCTATGGATCAGGATTAGATACACCAATTTTGGGAATCCTTCGTGACAAAAGACACAAGGATTTCTCAAGCTCCCTCTTAGGAATTATAGAGTCCAACCTTGCAGATGGACCTGCATATTTCAATTGTTATCCGAACTTTATAGTGGCTCTAGATGACCCACATTCTTCAAAGTCCTAACCCTAGAAATCACTGGTTAGGGTTGATAACTTGTAGAAATACAAGTTAATATAGTCACTATTTGAATTAATTAAAGTAACTTTAGGGCTAAACACATGATTTTGGCAGTTGAATTATATAATATGTATTACCATGCGTTGGCACCATTTACAAAAGAATACACCTGAAAAATATATGAGCTTTTCTGTTCTTAAAACAGGATTAAGTAGAAAAGAAGCACAAATAACCAAAGCACCAGAGAGGAAGTTGCTGTGAGAATAAAAGAAGTGGAAACCCATGCATCAATACCAAGTGTTGAGAAGAAAAAGTAGATATAGACACCTGGGTAATAGTTGTCATGTCAATATGCAAAAGGATTACATGTTATCAGATCATGGCAGAACCAATGGGCTGACGAAGTGAAAAGTCTGTGCAGTAGGGCATGAAATTGAATGCAAAGGTGTCAGATCATCATGAGTTCACCTTTTCGACGCCTATAAATAGCCCAAAACTTCTCCATTCAAAGGAGGAGAGAAACGAGTTCTAGAGGCGAAAGCTCTGCACAAATTCTTCCTCACCATAACCAACCTCCATTTCAAGCTCTTCTGTGAGAAGGATTCTGAGAATTTTCAGAGTCATCCCCCAGTGAGTGAGAACCTTCACCCTATGCCATTTATGTATCAAATAGCAACCATCTCAAGCCTCCATGAAGCAAGACATTGCCAATGGCGGCTTGACATCTTCCATTTCTATTCTATCTTCATTTCCCTCCTTATTACTTATGTTTTGTTAATGACATTCGAGGGAATGGTTTATTTTCTTAATATAAGTTCGATTGACGATTATCTTCCATTCATTTCCATATTAAATACTTTACACCATGTTGTTTGAATGTTGAATGAGTTAGATGTTAGAAGCTAGTTTTTCTTAAGCAATATTAAGTATGTTACATCTTGATTAATGCATATCATTAGCTTGTATAGCTTTGTCTGACAAACAAATTTAACAAGCACGACTATCTAGCTTGAGAGAGTAGATGGTTAATCTTTAGCATTTATCAAGACTGGATGAAGTTCAGAGATGTAGTTCATCTTTTGCCAACGCAAACTTACCATGCATTTTAGAGATAAGATTAATGTGGCGACAAAACATTGAGAGATGGATTCTTAAACCCAAAGTTTGTAGGTATGTAAATATACTTAGATATGCTTAAGTAACAACTAGCTCCTGCGTTAACTCTACTATTATCGCATGGTTCCATCGTCATTCTCAACGCATGCTATCTGACTCTAAATGACATTTGACTAACATTCTCCGCGTCCACCTCACATTGTTAATTGTAAGAAATTTTATTTATTATTTATGTATAGTTTTAGGTACATAAAATTCTTGAGTATAATACATGTATAGTCACCGCATAGTTTTTGTATCTAGTCTCAACGCCTAATTTATTACAAATCCCTGCAATCGACCCTGGACTCACCAGGAAACCTATAGAAGCTTACACTTGGGTTTTTATAGGAAAGCTTGCTAATTAATGATCATACTTGAGTAATTCTCGACACAAACTTTGTACTGAAATTATAACATCTAATCCACTTTATGTGCAACAAGTTATGAGCCAACAAGGGTCTAAATCTAGAAGAAGGAGTTAAGAAATTAACTTTTCTTTACAAAATTACTTATAAAACCCTTACGACTACTATGAAACCAAAAGCATTAGTTGCTTCTTCCAAAAGGAAGACGATGCTAATTGAAACCAACCTAAATAAATCCTTGTCAGTATCCAAAAAATGCTCTCTTAGGATATGTTGACTAAAAAACCTAAATGGATTTTAGATAATGCTTATGTCCCAAGAGTGAAAGAACTCTCTCACGTCATTGAACATCTCAATGGAAGAGTAGAAATCAAATTTAAGGAAGAACTACCCAGGTTCCCAGTCATCAAAGAAAATATGAGCACTAAGGAATTCATAAGCTCAAGGCCAAGCACGTCTAGTATAAAGACAGAATCTCATCCAAACCTTAATAGAACAAATTCTGTTAAGATAAGTTCTATTAGATTAGAACATGATATTCCAGATCTTCATTATGAAGAAGAAATACCATCCTCTCCTACTCAAACAGAGATAGAAGTATGATCTGCTTTCAAAAGCCAGTTAAATGTTATTATTTCTAAGTTTAAATTAGATAAAATAGCCCTACAAAAAGAATTTGTGTCAAAAGAAAACAAAAGGGATAAATTAGCATCTTTCAAAACCTATTAAGAGGAAGAAAGAAATGCTTTCAAGGAAGAATATTTTGAAACTCTTGAAACACTAGGAGAGAATATTTCTTTCTTCGAATGGTTCAACCAAAGAAAAGAATTTAAAGATCTTTGCGTCCTTGAAGGAAAAGAAGTTTGGAAAGTAATTCAGAAAGGCGAAATTCAATATGAATTTCCTACAATGAAAGATGTTGAATTTAAGAGTTTCTATAATGAAACCATTCTAGCAAAGTCATTTCAATTAATAAAAAAATCAGAAGAAAACAAGCCTCCAACCAACAAAGAAATTAAAAGTATACAACTTCAAAATAACTATTCAAATAGAACTCTTCTTTAATAGTCGAGCAAGTTTTTAAATTTGAAGAGTTGCTCTGCAAAAAAAAAATTAAATTCTAAGAAGAATCAAATGCTTAAAGAAATCGATAAAAAATTAAAACCTTTAAAGATTGATGAAGGAACATCAAAGCAATTGAATGTCATAGATGAAACTGAGGCCGAAAACCTCATTAGAGAATTTGAGAATTTTCATATAGAAAATTTTCAAACACCAGAAGCTAATAGAATAAAATATCGTACGTCGATAAATGAGTCTGATAAATTCAATTGGTATCTAAGGCCTTCTCTCCCAGACATGGGTTTGGAGCAAAAGCATCGCTATAAAAAAAAATATATTAGATTTGATAGCGATTCAATCTATGTATGGAACATAGATGGAATACCAGACTTTCAAGTTTTAGATGTTTTAAATGAAATGTTTATGGCAGCCAATGCCTACGAAACTTCAAGACTTTCAGACTATGAAGCTGCAAAAATAATCATCACCGACTTTACCAGGAGCATTAAAACTTTGGTGGGAACACTGTCTCAACGCTTCCTAGAGAGAAAACATTAGCCCACATACCAAAAAGGTAAAAACAACAAAAATTCTAACAAGCTATGTAACAAACCTAGTTACAAAACAACCTACTACCTTAAAAAAGGAAGTAGAGGTAGAAAAAGAGAAGCAAGATGCAGTAGCCACTCTCGTCTATACCATTTCGTGTCACTTCTTGGAAAGTATCAACAAAATAAGAGTTGATAATCATAGAAAAATTCTCAAAAATCTTAAATATACCTCAATGGATAAATTCAAATGGTATTACGACATGTTCGTTACTCGAATCTTTACTGAAACAGATTGCAACCAATAACACTGGAAAGAACAATTTATTGACGGCCTACCAGGCTTTATTGCAAAAAGATGCTACAGTTTCCTTAACAAAGTTTATGATAATAAAATAAACTGGGAAGATATTACCTATGGTCAATTAACCTCCCTTGTTATATATTGTTCATTACAGATATGCAACGAAATCAAATTTCAAAGCAAAGTACTACAAAAGAAGACCTTCGAAAGAATATATTCCTCACTACAAGGAACGAAAGACTTATCAGTAAGATAAGTCAAAACCCATAAGAAGAAGCAAATAAATAGAGGAAAAGAAAAAATTTCTTGCTATAAATGCAGAAAAGGACATTATGCTAATAAATGTCCGAGCAAAAGATCAATGAGATAGAACGGGATGAAGAACAAGACTTCGAAAGCTCTTCCTATATTTCAACTTTAAAAGAAGATAATCAAATACAAGAGCTTGAAGAAAACATCTCTTACAGCACAGAGGATGAAAATCCAAAAAATGGAGTAGTTTACTGTGCCGAGAATTGCAGTAAAGAAACCAATGTTCTCACAAGTGAGCAAGAAGTTTTGTTTCAAGCAGTTGACCACATCAACGAAGATGAAATAAAAAGGACAATTCTTAAAATCCTCAAAGAGTCATTAGAAGAACCTTCGATAACACCACAGGTATAAAGAAAAGAGGTAACACCTAGAAACTTTATGGAAATACTCAATCAAAAAAGAGAAGAAAATAAAAAGGTTTCTATAGAAGACCTTCAATTTGAAATCAATTGCCTGCAAAAAGAAATGAGAGAAAATAAATAAGAAATTTTTGAAATCAAACAAGAAAATTTCAAAATAAAGCAAAAAGGAAAAGTTGTTTTACAACAAGATTCCTTAGAAGAAAAAGAAGAAGAAGAACCCGAACAAACAAAGGAATTTCTAATAAATCAAATTACTAAAATACATTTTCAAAAGTGGTATTCTTTAGTTACCTTAAAAATTAAAGATTTCAAAATTATTTTAAAAGCTCTCAGACTCAGGGGCTAATCAAAACTGTATCCGACAAGGGTTGATTCCTACCAAGTATTTTGAAAAAACTACTGAATCCCTAAGTGGAGAAAATGGACAGAGGCTTAACATAAAGTATAAACTACCAAATGTCCACATTTGTAATGATCAATTTTGTTTCATTAACTCTTTTCTTTTAGTAAAAAATTTAAAATAAGAATTGATTTTAGAAACTCCATTCTTAACCCAATTATATCCAATAAAAATTTTAGAAAAGGGTTTAATAAGTAAAATTTCCAGAATGGAGGTTGTTTTCAAGTTTATTACCCCAATGGTTCCACATGACTTAATGGGAATAAATGAACTAAAAGACCAAGAGATAAAAAGAAAACAAAGACAAATTCAATTTCTTAAAGAAGAAATTAGTTACAAAAGAATAGATGAAAATTTAAAAGATCATTCAATTCAAAACAAGATAAAAGAAATAGAAGGCAAAATAGGAAAAGAAACTTGTTCAAATCTCCCTAATGCATTTTGGGAAAAAAAGAAACACATAGTTAACCTTCCATACATAAAGGACTTCAAGGACTCAAATATCCTACAAAGGTTAGACCAATTCAAATGAACACAGAATTACTAACACATTGCAAAAAAAGAAATCCAAGACTTATTAGACAAGCGTCTAATAAGACCATCAAAGAGTCCATGGTCGTGTGCTACTTTCTTTGTCAACAACACAGCCGAAAAGGAGCAGGTGTGTCAAGGTTAGTGATTAACTACAAACCTTTAAACAAAGTTTTGGAATGGATAAGATATCCAATTCCGAATAACAAGATTTACTAAAAAGAATTTCAAATTCTAAGATATTTTCAAAATTTGATATGAAGTCAGGATTTTGGCAAATTCAAATTTCTGAAAAGGATAAATAAAAAACTGCTTTTAATGTTTCGTTTGGGCAATATGAATGAAACGTAATGCCTTTTGGGCTAAAAAACGCCCCTTCAGAATTCCAAAAAATCATGAATGACATTTTCAACGATTTTCAAGATTTTACTATCGTTTACATTGATGACGTCTTAATATTTTCTTCAAATATAGATCAACATTTCAAACATCTCAATATTTTTATTGACGTTACCAAAAGAAATGAGTTGGTCGTCTTTCTACCAAAAATTAAGTTGTTTGAAACAAAAATAAGATTTCTAGGTTTTGTGGTCCATTTAGGAATGATTAAGCCCATTCAAAGATCCAAAAATAAGATTTCTAGGTTTTGGGGTCCATTTAGGAATGATTAAGCCCATTTAGAGATCCATAGAATTTGCCTCAAATTTTCCTGATCAAATAACAGATAAAACCCAATTGAAAAGGTTCTTGGTTGCCTTAACTGTGTTTTAGACTTTATTCAAAACCTAAAGCCTATTTGCAAACCACTCTATCAAAGACTAAGAAAAAATCTAAAACCTTAATCTGACAAACACACCTAAACTATCCAAAAAATTAAGGCTTTAGTCAAATCAATTCCCTATTTGAGCCTTATCAATCCAAAAGCAAATCTTATTGTAGAAACAGATGCCTCCGACATTAGGTATGGAGGAATCCTCAAACAGTATCTAGATAAGAACGAATCAATAGTCAAATTCCACTAAAAGATTTGGAATGATACACAAAAGAATTATTCAACAGTCAAGAAGGAATTACTAGCAATAGTTCTCTGTGTTCAAAAATCTCAAGGTGACCTAATCAATAAAAGGTTTACCATCAAAACAGATTCAAGGGCGTCAAAATTTGTTTTAGAAAAGGATGTAAAAAATCTTGTTTCAAAACATATATTTGCAAGGTGGCAAGCCATACTATCTTGCTTTAACTTTGAAGTTTTGCCTATAAAAGGATAACAAAACCACTTGGCAGATTACCTCTTAAGGGAGTTTCTAACTCCAAAACTCTCTCCTCTCTCGCTCTCTTCTTCTCCGAAAAAGAAGCAATGAGTGCTAATCGTAATAGTAATAGAGGAAGGAATACCTCTTCCTCTTCAAAGGGCAAAAGCCCAACCTTTTCAAGCTCGGCACCCACTCCAATGAGTGCTGATCAATATGCAACGAAATTAGGGTTTACTACGGTAACCCGTTCTAGAGCAAGATCCACCGGCATTTGGATAGAATCTCCCATGGAGTCATCAACTCCACCTCCAAGGCCTTCTGCCAACCTTGTTCGCCTTTCTGGTGGATCAATTCAATTGAGGCCTACTGCCTCTCCATCTTCAAATCAGGGATCATCAATCCCTTCTCCTTTAACATTTTCTCAAGTGGTAACACCCGAAAAGAGATTCGTACCCCGACCTGAAATCAAAATATACTTTCAACAAAATATCACTGAACCTATAATTGAACCCAAATTCCAAGGTCTCAATTTAGAAGACACTATTTCAAAGATGTTTCCTGAAGTATTTAATTTCATTCCTGAAGATTTAAGTAAAAAAAGAATATTTTACGAGTTTATTCTTATAGACACAAAGTCTGCAAAAATAACCCACATCCTCAATAAAAAAGATCCATCCAGGATGGCTTACTCTAAACTCAAAATATTCAAAGCATTAAATCTGACTCATTAGAATCAAAGCATCTATAGTGATAAAAATTTTTCAAAACCATTTATCCCACAAACATATTCATACCGGGATTACATAAAGGCCTGGTATAACGTTATGTAGTATTCAAATTATAATCATTCTTGGTTCATATCCTTTTGTCAAAATGCTCATAAAATTTATTTTCTTCTATGGTTTTTTCAATGATGGAATACATTCAGCTTGACGAATGATATTCTTCCAACCCCTTTGCAAGAATCCCATTTTTATTTTGCAAGAAACATTCAAAAGTTTTTTCCATAATTCAATGAGGTTCTGCCTCTATTTCCAACTTACGTGGATATTTTCCTGGACCTTCTCAACCAGTTCATATCCTCAATACAAAAATCTTGAAAATTAAATGGTAGGATAAGTTTAACTTTCAACATGCCACCATTACAAAAGTAAAAGAATGGTTCTCCAAGAACCGATATTTGCAAGACATAGACATTAAGAGAAATGCCGAATTTCTCAACAAAAAATCAAAATTGCTGGCAACTTTGGCACAAACAACTTCCGAAGTAGTTTTCCAAAAAATCTTAGCCTTCATGGCTTCAAGCTCATCTCTAAGCGCTTCTCCTCTCCCTTCAATTGAAGATGAAGCTGGAAAAGAACTTAATTATGATCTGAACGATCCATTCCTCAACTCACAACCTATGTGAGCTCCAATGTAACGACCCGACTAATACATCCTAATCAGACCATTACTCAATGCATGCAAATTTCAAGAAAAGACCCGACGCTGAGTAATAAGAAAGAAACAATGCTACTTACGGAAATTTCTGTTTTATTTAACCCATATAGAAAGAATTTTTAGTTCGGGGTACCCCTAATAAAATCAACAAAATTCCATGAACAGAAAACAAAAACAAAATCCATATACAAAATAAAAGACAAGCCCAAAAAAAAAAAATGCAGTGCTAGGCGGAAGCTACTATGGGTCCCGTGAAGCCATCAGGGATTCCTCTTGTCATTCGCCAGCACGTTCTTTCCCTTACCTGAAAAAAATAAGATGAAAGGGTGAGCAATTATATTGCTCAGTAAGTGACCCCACTACCGGAGCCGGGCTAGGCACCCAAGTCCTTTAAGTGCATTAGTCATACAACAGGCATATCAACATACTTCAATAGGAAACTGGTTATACTGGCACCCAAGTCCTTTAAGTGCACTAGTCATACGACAAGCATATCAACATACTTCAATAGGAAAACTAGTTCTACTGGCACCCAAGTCCTTTAAGTGCATTAGCCTTAAGACATGCATATCTAACATACTTTTATAGGGAACTGGTTATACTCTCCCTACAGTTGGATTTGGATATCCACAAACCTCTGGAGCCCCGAAGGAACTCTTACCTCTGGTGATCCCGAAGGATCACAAAACCTCTGGTGATCCCGAGGGACCACAACCTCTAGTGAACCGGAAGGAACACATCCTCTGGTGACCCCGAAGGACCACAACCTCTGGTGAACCCGAAGGAACACAACCTCTGGTGAACCCGAAGGAACACAACCTCTGGTGACCCCGAAGGACCACAACCTCTGGTGAACCCGAAGGAACACATCCTCTGGTGAACATCCAGCCGACGTAGGGGAGTTACCACTACCCAGTACTCATGACCAATTTAAATTCTCACTCCTTTACTTCCATGAATTTATACACTAACAGCGCTGTTTACAATCATCTCATACTACAAGCATAAGCATTTCACATACATCCTTTAAAACATAGGAAAAATCATACAAGCATGCTATCTCAATGGGCGTAGAAGTATTACTCATCATGGCAACTAAACATAAGGCGGGAAGGTGGTTCAGGTAGTAAAGTCACTTACCTGAGCAATTATATTCACTTATTCGCACGGCAGTCTGTTGGAAAGTTCTTGGTCCACCAAGTGTGGCTTAACTTGCAGTTGCTCTAATCCTTTTTACCCAACATAATTCCCGGCCACCTAAGGGAATTTTTTATCACATAAGTCTCAAGCATCAACAGTTTTTTAACCAAATTAAGCTATAAATTTTTCCTTGGGTCCGAGATACTTACTCTCACGTTACCAGTTTGGTGACGAGAAATCAGGCGTGGTTTGATTGAAATGGCAGCGGAGGAGCACCGGGGTGGAAGAGAGAGAAAGTAGGCGGCGGCGGTGCTGAAGAGAGAGAGAGAGAGAGAGAGATTGAAGCCGGCGGCGCTGCTGTTAACGAAGCCGGCAGCCGCGAGGGAGAAGAAGATCACCCGGCGGCCGGCGGCGCTGCAAAGAGAAAGAGAGAGAGAGAGAGATCGCGGCGGCGCTGCAAAGAGAGAGAGAGAGACCGCGGCGGCGCTGCAAGGAGAGAGAGAGAGAGAGATTGATCGAAACCGCGGCGGCGCTGAAGAGGTCGCGGCGGCGCTCCACTTGCGAGGAAGGAGAAGAAGAAAAAGAAGAAGAAGAAAGAAAGAAGAGAGTTGGCGTCGGCGGAAGAAGAAGAAAGAAAAAAAAAGCCAGGGGGGGCGGCGCGCACGCGAGGAATAAGAGAAAAATCCTTTTTTTCTTTTTCTTTTCTTTTTTTTTTATTTTGGCACGCAAATCGATGCCTATTTATAAAAACCCTAATTCCCTATTCCTTCATCTTTTTCCCCTTTTCTTTTCCAACGAAACAAAATAAAATCAAATAAAATCTTCTACAACCAAGATTTACTTCAATTATCCAAATAAAATCAAATAAAATCTTCTACAACCAAGATTTACTTCAATTATCCAATCCCACCAAAATTAATCACCTTATTTTACTTGCCCTAAGATAAAATAATCTTTTTTTTTTTTTTTCTAAATTCCAAATTTTTCCTTAGCTCAAATTTCTAAATTCCAACTTAGCTTAAATAAAGGCATGAATACATAAGGATAACTATATTTTTATTATTATTATCTTTTTTTTTTTCACACATAATAACTTAAACTTATTTACTAAGAGGATTTACCCCAACAATTTGGGGTTGTTACATCCAATTAATAAAAGTATCTGTTTCATATAGAAAAACAAGGTGTTCATAAAGGATGCTTCACAAAGAAGTAATTAAAAAAAAAAAAAAAAGGTACATTCTCACCCTAGTCGTAAATATATATGTAAGCCACTATAAATTCTCTGGTTTACATTGTATATACCCTTCTGGCGGTCAGAAAAATCAGAACTGAATTATTTGAAGCAGCAGCAAACTCGAAGAAAGTCCAAAGCTTGAAGATGAAAATTATTGGTCTATTGTGGCGTTAGCATGATGTTAACATGCCTAGTTTGGCTCAGCTGCAAATTTGAGTAAGACGACGATATGGCCTATAATCAGCCTAGCATGGACGTGTCCAGGTAGATTAATAATTCAACCGACAAGACAAAGACTTAAAGTATCCTTAAAAGAAATGCTATTCAAATATTCAATTCTAAACAAGTGGCCGACAACATCTTATCATATATCTTATCCTATTTTATCTTTACTTTATGTATTTTTGTCTTTTTAATAATGAAATTAAATTATTTGGGGTTCTGTCCAAATAATTCAAGCTTTTTACATTTTGTCGTTTTATTACTTTTAACTTTTGAAAAGATGAATCTTATCGGGGGGGTCTTGTCCTGCAAGATTCGATCTTATCCTTTAGTTAGCTTATTTCAATTTCCATTTCAATTCCAGAGTCTATATAAGACTTCCAATATGTATTGCAAAAGCATGACTCAAGCAATCACTCAAGCATATTCTTTGAGCTTGATTTTTATTATTATTGTTGTTATTTGTATATACAACATAGAAAAGGATTTTACCTATTAAAAAAAAGATTTTACCAAATTTAATTCTTTTTTCCTTTTTTTCTTTTTTTTTTTTATGGATCCATCTTCATCTTTATTTATTTTATTTTAAATTAAACAAAATAACTCCAACTTCATCTATATTTATAATAATAGAAGTATATTAATTATAACTACGGATAGAATTCTACAATAAAGATATAGGTTTTATTGGTGGTTATTACTAATAGACTTTAGTCACCGATTAACTTCTATTATTAAATAATTATTTGGAGTAATGATGTAATAACTCGACTTTTATGATAATTCTAACATGAATCAATTACTTCATGGGTAGAATTATCAAACCCAAACTATATATTTGACAAATTTGATATAAAAAAAATTTAATAAAATAAAGGGAAAGTTGTACACACCACCCTTGAACTATGGGGTTGTTCCAATTACATCATTGAACTTTTAATTTGATCAATTATCCCATATGGTTTTTAATTGGTTGCAATGAACTCTTTTTTTTTTTTTTTTGTGTGTGTGTGTGTGTTTTTTTGTAGCTCACAATAGACAAATTAGGGCAAACTCATTTTAAGAAAAATGTAGGTTTCAACACCTATGAACTCTAATAAACTATTCTTGTACATAATTCTTCTTTGAGTATTGGGTTTAACCTTTGAAAGAAGATGAAAGATTCAACAATTCCATAGAAAAAAATTTGTAGTTCAATTCAAGCAACCATGAACAGGAATGGGAACTAGGAATCTCTTCGCCGACCGACTTCAACAATTTCATGGAAAACCCATATGTAAAAGCTGTAAAACCCATATCTTAATGTTCCATCGAACTTCACTGTCCAAATATTTGAAGAAAAGCTGCAAATTAATAGTTTGTTCATGGAATTCAACCATATGTAAAAATTACCAGGCCAAGCCACATATCTCATACTTCCATTGCCAACGATTGCTTTGTAGGTGATGGGTTTTCGAATTGTCCAAGCTTCTTTTTTTCTTAAAATAAGTTTGCTCCAATTTGTCAAATATTGTGAGCTATACACAAATAAAAATTAATTTAATCAAAAGGTTGATTGCAACCAATTAAAAACGAGGTGTAATTGTTTAAATTAAAAGTTCAAGAGTGTGATTATAACCAACCTCATAGTTCAATGGTGGTTTGTGCAATTTTCCCTAAAATAAATAAAACATTGACAAGATAATTTGTCCAAAACCAAAGTAACCGTTTGGTCGTGATCCCCTAGAAATAATAGTGAAAATAATCATTTAATTTAAAATATTCAGTCTAACACAAAAGTCTTATGATAAAATATTAAATGACTTGAAAACACAATATTGAGTAGAAGCATTTAAACGAGTCCCAAGTCACTGTCGGGGATTCACTTGTCATGCATTTGGATTGACCAAAATGTATCATTCCCAAGACAACATGTCTAAAACTGATAGTAGTCTATTAAGGGCAGTCATCACTTTAATTTTATTGTCACAAATACATTTATGTAATAATTAAAAGCACATTAGTGATAGTCACTTGTAAAATAGAAGTCTATCGGTGACCATCACTAGTAGACTTATTCTCTCATTACATATGAGATTACATGTCATGTGATGTAGTCAATTTGCTGATATCACTAACAAAACAATATAAAACGATATTAAAATATTAAAGACGTTAAAAATTTGACACTAATAAAAACAGAATTCATGTTATAAAGATGCTTTAGGAAAGCCTTTTTCAAATTAAAGTCTATTAGATTAAAATTGTATGCGTACTTTGACGAGGAGGTTTGGTGATATGAACCAATACATCCTCGTGTCACCTCCAAGTCGAATCACATGTTCAAGGATCAAGAAACTACAACTAGCATTGAAGTCTCATATACAAATGGAGATGAACTCAATTGAGAGGATTCAAGAGACAATCAATGACCAGAAGCTCTATAATTGGTTCCATGTGATGCTCTAAGATGAAATTAATTGAGCTTTGTAAATTTTCATTAGTGTTCTTTTAGTTTGTGAACTGTTGGGTTTTACGTCCTAAAACTCGTTGTTTGTAAATTATGGAACTTATTCTCAATAAAGTTGTTATCAAGATTGATTCAGTAAAGTTATTATTGAATATGTGAATTACATTTATTAAAACCAATAAACTAAGAATCCATGGCTATAAGTTGAATACTTAGACTTTATGTGTTGACATAAAAGTGGATTAAGTTTAGGTAATAGCCAAAACGGTCTATATTATAAGGATAAAGGCTGGGTACCTTATCCTAAAGACACTATGGATGCGACCTACTTTGTATTTAATATAAACGATGTGATCCTAAATCGTTCATGTAAAGACATGTGAGTAGGGTCATCCTATGCAATGAGTTTGCATAAGACTGGACCAAGAAATAATCAGTTTTACTTTATAACACTGTTTACTGTTAAAATTGATTGTTTCAACCTGATGACCTAGGTAACTCGATCTAAATCTTGAGCTAACTACGAACTCCTATCTATTTGAGATGATCCTTTAATCTGTATGTGTGAGAGTGGCCTGAGTTCCCTGACTCTCAATAAGTGCTCATTTTAGGGATAAGACCAAGTAGATGGCTGGGACATAGTCTCACAAGATGGAATTCTGTCACACCCCATCCCAAACTACCATCCTGTAGCCCGAGACGGAGCGTGAAGACAGCAGTCATCGACTTATTGGTCGACTTCCATTTAAGAACTTCTTATATATCCATTAAACTACATTTCCTAGGACGGTGATATCATTAACTCTTGACAAACCTCGACTTCGATCGGCAACGGGAACTGTTATGCTACCTGAAAAATGGAAAACACATGAAAAGGTGAGCTAATAGCTCAGTGAGTAACACTTTTTGTAAAACTATCTTTACTTCAGAAACAAGCATGTTAAAATTACCATATACCATAATCATGAAACATGGATTTAAATCATCATTATCTCAAAACATATTTCTCGATAATTTAGTCAGATTACACATGTTCCACAATCTACGTAAAACATAGTTCAAACATCAGTTTTGTAAAATCATACTTTTCATCAACTTAATCGAATCACATAAATTCATTCCAGAATAGTTGTACATGAAATCAGTTCATTCTTAAAAATTTCCCTTAGTTGAGGCGGAGCCGTGCTCTACGCTACTCAACGTCGATTACCCCTAGCTGTGTGGAGTAATCTCAACACATCAGCGTCGTATATTCCTCTATGTGCACATAGATACTATAATCCGGGCCGCCCGAAATGCCTTCTCCAAGTCCCTGAGCATTGGGGTCCCATTTTCATATACAGGTTACCCATTTGACTTCTACGAGTCCCTCAGCATTGGGTACCTTTTTCTATATTCATATCGTGGCTACCCCTTGGCCTTCTCCAAGTCCCTAAGCCTCGGGTGCCCCTTTTCAAAGTTTTATAAATATACCAATTACGTTTTGGAAATATCATATCATAAACTCATAAGTTAACCATTTCCAAATAAAATCATATAATATTAAAACAGCATGCTTCCCATAAACTCAAGTTCAAAGCTTTAATATCAACATCATGCTTTTCAGTAAAACCATGAAATCACATATTATCAATCAGCATGCGTTTTATAAAACATATAGCAAATAACCAGCATACTCAAATATTTTTCAAATAAAAACACATGCACTTACTCATCAAAAACTCATGAAATCATATTTTAAAGAAGAACGTTAATGTTACTCACATTATACTTGCTCAAGAATAGTTCCTCCTCCTTTTCACTATTTCCTTTTTTCCGAGCTTCTTGAACGCAGCGTTCTATCCCTGGAACCCAAGGCTTTACATTCGTCTGTTAGCTCTGTTGGACCCAACCTTGCTCTTGAACGCAAGGTTGATAGCTAACGTGAGGTACAGTCTAACTCTTCTTTACTTCTCTTTTGGATGCGTCAACCTCCCTTGGATGCAAGATTCACCTTGAACGCATCGTTCATTTTGAATGCGTCGTTCGTCTTACTTAGACGCAAGACAACTTCTTTAACACAAGATAGCTAAGTTGTCAAGAATATCTTTTCTCTTGGCCGCAGACTTCTACTACGGACGCAAGGATTCCTCCTTCTGCCTTCTCTCTCCCCTTTCTCTCAAGAATTCTTACTTCAGCATCATCAGTCGCTTCTTTTCCCTCAAGGTCCTATTTATAGCTTTGGAATAGAGGGCTTGTCATACTACTTCTCCTCTCTTTTGCCACTTGTTTGCCACATGTCACGCTGTACACTTAACCAACCATGTATTTATCCAAGCATCACCTTGCATGCAATACTTAACATGTCTTCTAACACCTCCTACTTATAAGGTGTCAAGTCTATATGAAGCCACCTAGTTTTTATAAGCTTATCTTATGTGTCCAACATATTCCAATATACAAACTATTCATTCAATCATATCATACTGCCCCTATGTGTCCATTGAATTTCCTTTAAGTTTTTAGCTTCTTTACTTACTTTCTTTACTCTCCGCCATAATACTTTTGAACCCATTTCTCCACCACATACTACTAGGAGTCTATGCCCTATCGCATCATACCATGCGTCCAACTTTCTTCCCTTATGTCAAGTCTTAACTACAAATCTTTCTTTTGTGTGATCACACATTCAACGATGTGAATTACCCTTGTTAACCAAATTCAACTCAAAACCACCCTTTATGTGTTTGTACTCTTTGCATTCACCTTTACTTCGTTCTGCGTCCATAATCTTCCTCCTATCCTTAAGGATTCCTTGATTATTCCTCCATGCGTTCCTGAGCTTGTAATCCAAGGTTACTCATTTAACCTTTTCCTTGTACTAAAATATCTCTTATGATAAATTAGTATGCATCCACCTCCTTCACCAGTCTTTAAAACTTACTTCTCAACCTTCTACTTTATCCAACACTCGAGAACACATCCCTTCATAGTAATCTATGCGTTACTCTGTTTGCTATAGTATTCTTTCCCCGGTTCCTCCTTATATATTTATCCTTCCTTTCCGAGACTTGGATCTCTTGCCAATACTCCACGACATAACTTTATTCCCTTTTGTTTATGCATCTTACCTTCACCAATGTTTACATCTTCATAATTACCTCTTACATGTTTCACTTCTTTCCCTTCAAGCTCTTGGGTTACTTCTTATACGTCCACCTTTAGCATGCATTACCTTAGTCCTGACCATGCATTAAACATGGCCTCTTACTTCTTTTCTTTATAGGCTTTTCAACACATCGATTTTTTTAAAAGTAGAGTGTGACAAATTCACTCCTACCTTATTTAAGGATAGCAAAGAAATTGTTACCTTAAGTGCTAACTTCAGCTCTTGAACAAGGCCTCACCCTCTCATTGGCCCGAGAGGGACTCGGTTTGTTGGTTGGACTACAAACCAATTGTTCATTAGAGGATTAGTGGGACTTAAGGAACAAGATGTAATTACAAGGGTAAAACGGTAATTTTGACCCAGTTGTAATTACGAACAACTTGTGAAGGATTGACTTACTTATTATGATTATATCAAGTGGGCAGAAATATATCTACAGTGAGGATAGTGCAACTACTGGGCTTTAATAGAGTGTTCTGGTAGTTAACGAATGTTAATTAACTAGGTTAAAGAGTTTAACTGGTTATTATTAAATTAATTTTATATTAAGTTAATGTTATTTAAATTGATTTTGGAAATCAAATTTTAAATTGGAACTCTATCCAATTTGAGTAATTGGAGTATCTCACATTGCAAGTGGAGGTAGGAGATAGAGACCTCATCTTCAACCTCTTCTTCCACTTTCAATTTTCACCACCTTATTCACTATGTTTGGTGTTACTCAGCATGTAAATTTGATTTGCATGGTTTCCTCTTTAAATAAAAAAGGAAATTTGAAAAACGTGATGTAATTTAAGTGTTATTTTGCTGAAAATACTAACCCTGCTCCAAAACTGTAAAATTGTGTGTTCTTCACAAATTTCTTTGATTTCTACTCAATTTGGATCCTACCATCCGTTCTAAGGCCTGAGAATAACAAGGAAGACTCTTGTGGTCGTCCATGAAGTGTTCGTGATCAAAAATTTAGAGAAATTCAAATCAAATTTGTGCTACAACAAGTAAGTGTTACTTCCTCTATTTTTCCAGTTTTGAACTAGCATGTTTAATCTTCAAAATTGATGTAATTAGAGTATTTTAGATCCTAATTGCTTCCACTTTTATATTGCTAACTCTTCACAAACTTACCTTATCTTTGGTTTTTTGGTTTTTATTTTTAGACCCATATATGTTTCATTTGGGTTTTAGTATTTTTGGTTAGGGATAGAATGGGCTTTTAAGTCCTTTTGGTTGACTTGGATAGGTTTTAAAGGGGAAATGTGAACTCAGTACGTTAGTTTTCTATGTTGGAATGTTAAGGTTTTCTTGAATGAAAATTCCCTAGTAGATGACAGAGCTTTATCACCATTCTTTACAATTCTTGAATTTAGGGTTGCATGCCAAGAACATTCAGGTAAGTCTAATCATCTTGCTTGTGGAGCGTTCGAACTTGGAGTAAGGAACTAGTTCTCCTTATCTCTTAGTTTCAATCAAAAGGTAATCAAATTCTAATTGTTCCCTTTGAATTGATGTCAATTGAGTTGAAGGTTTCAGAATTTATTATTAGGGTCCACCAAAGGATTCCTAATTTACGATTTCTAAGGTTTTCATATCATTTGGTTTCATCATTACTTTCATAATTACTTGCATAAGTGATACATATCCTTAATTTGATAGACTTCCTACCATCATTAACTTGCAACCAACTTGCTTACATCATGATCAATATTTGCCTATGCCAACCATGATAAATGGCATCTCTTGTGGATCTTTCTTGTGGATGAAGAGAGTCGAAGGAAGTGAACCAAAAGGTTCTCTCTAAATATTGTTGTTTATTTTCCCCTTTTTATTTAGTTTTAAGTTGTGTGTATACTGCCAAAATGAATATAACTTAACCGATATGGTATTTTTATTATCAACTTCAAAGTTAGAAGTTCAATTTCCCTATCCTACATATGATTTTAAAAATCAAATTACAAAAAAAAAAAAGAAAAAAAATGTTTGGAGCATCGACAAAGGTCGAGTTGAGTTTCAACTCAACTCAATGTTTGGCCTACCAACTTCACAAGTTGGGTAAAATAACTAAACTCCACCAACTTCTACGGTGTTCATTATTGAAGTTTGCACATTTATCAATGAACTTCATCTTCTCCTCTTTATCTCTCCCTCCCTTTAATGTTTCTCATGACTCCACCCGTTAGTCACCGTCGATGACCAACTTTAGTGACAATCATCACTAGTGACATGCTTCAACGACCACTTCTAGCAACTATACATCTGCCACCTAACTCAGGCAACAACTACCATCGACGGTTACTATCAACTCACTCCAGTGACATACTTCGACAACCACCTCCACCTACCGCCTTCAGCAAACACAAGTCCAAATTTGTTTTGTTGTTATAAATCCAAAAAAATTTGTCCAACTTAACTAGAGACGTCACATACACAAATTTGTAAAATGGTTGCTAAAAAAAATTGAAATGCATAATCCAAAAAACCCTAAACTTCATTCTTTAAGACTCCTAAGAATACAAATGTGCTTCTAAAAAAATGAAATCCATATTTTATTTTAAAAAAAAAAAAAAAAAAGAAGAAGAAGAAGAAAGAAAGAAAGAAAGAAAAAGAAAAAAAAAAAGTACCTTTTTTGTCTCTAAGATTTCAAGAATGAGTGCATATTGGTCCCTAATGGTTCAAATTGGTCATTTTAGTCCCGGAGTTTTAAAGAATAGGTTTTACTCGCTACTAATAACACCATTAAATTTAATTGACTAAATGCTAAAGTGGCAAGATGACTTGGAAATAGAATTATATTATAAATTTTTTTTATCTTCCCTCTTTTTTCCCTCTCTCCTCTCCCCTCCCTCTCCTTTCCTTCCTCTTTCTACCTCATTTCCTTCTCTCTCTTTTATCTCATTTTTCTTAAAAAAATGTGTAGAATTATTAAATAAAAATATTTATAAAAAATCACAACACAGTAGCAGATTGTTCAGGTAAAAAAAAAACTACATCAAACACCCTTAATTTTAGAACTCAACTTACCACCTTAACACAGAACTCTAACTCATACAAAATAACATTGCACCTCAAATACAAACAAATGAATTCCGTAACGATATAAACTCTACATATATATGAAATTCGAACTTTAAAACTCAACTAGCGCTCTAAACAACTCCAAAATTTTATGTATTACCATGATGTTCCTATCCTTAAGTTTAAAAGATGTTATCAAGTTATTGTTAGTCGTCTGTAGGATATTATCATAAGTTTTAAGATGAAGTCTCCCCCTCCTTTGATATATTTGTTATTCTGTTTGAAGAAAAATATCATATTTTATAAACATAAAACAGAATTAAGAGGACAATTGTTTGACCATTTCGAACTGTATTTAAGCTGCAAGAAATGTAGTATTTGTAAGTCCTACTTTTATTCTCAACATTCTTGGAAGAGATGACTAGCAAATGGCTTGGCAGGTGGTAAAATGGAGGTGGCTGAGAGCCTTGACGTGGAGTGGTCGGGTTATGTGTGGTAGGTGTATGGTCGACAAAAGGAATGGTTAAGTGGTAGCCGAGCCCAAGAGGGTATGTGTTGTGAGCCTAGTGTGTTGGAAGGTTTGGCCGAGGAGTGTGTCTATGATAGTGAGCATTGGGTGATGGGTTGATGCGTTGGGCAAGTGGGCTATGCATTTGTAAGATTGGCTACGCGTTTGAGGTTAGTAGGAAAGGTGATGCATCGAGGCTATTTGTCCATGAGGGCCTTGGGGCTGACACATGGTGGCTATGCGTCCATGCTAGGCACCCAAGTCGACCAAGGGGGATTGCGTGCAAGGCAACAGCTAACCTCAAAAGGATGCATAGAGGAAGCTTTGCTCGAGGATGCGTCCACCATTTCTTTTTGGTTAAGCAAAGCCTAGACTTAAGTGATAAACAATCCAGATTAGGTGTCAAATTGAGGTTAAGTGTGGCATAGGCATACATGCGAGCATGAGGTAGCAAGCTAGAAGTTTGCATGCAAATTTTTGGAAAGTCTATAAATAGAGAGGTCAGTTGATGAGATTAGTGTGTGTGCAAATCCCTCGTGCCATTTGCGATTTTCTTCGACCAAATTATCCTAAATTGAGTCTAGTTTCACTAAGAGGGCTGCCGGAAAGAAACTCTGTGAGGAAGAACTCATAATTCATCAACCTCAAGCTTGTTTTGGTTATCGGGTAATCTAGAGCAGAGTGGGAAGATTTAGTGATATCTGGCGAAAGAAGAGAAGTTAGACACTGAAATCTTGAGGTAAGCTAGCTAAGCCAATTATCTACAAGTTTCTAAGAGGAAGCAAAATTTAATTTTGGCTAGAAACCTTACTTTTGGCAGCTGGAAAAGAAGACAATGTTTTGAGGCTACCGGGTGCATTTTTGAAGAGGTTGTGTGTGCAGGCAAGTAAAGGCAGTGACCGGAAGAAAGAACCCTTTGAGGTTATTTTGACAAATTTGGACGCCCAAGAGGCGAGCCGACATGCCACTGGCAACGCAAGGGTGAGCGAGAGGTGCTGCTGTTCATGTGCAGGTTGTGGGGGCGAGACGGATCTCGCTAGTGGCGTCGCGTGCATGCAGAAGTTGAGCAAGACGAATCTCGTTGGTCTCGCTGAGGAGCACGACGCGGGCTGTCGACGCAGAGACGCGCGCGCCTTGCCTCTTTTAAGGTTATTTCAACAGTAGGTGTGCGAAAGTTACCACCTACGAGGGGCAGCGTGTGCGAGGCAATGGCTGGCGTGCAGGGCAGTGTGTTGTGCGAGATTTGTCGCTCATTTGAGGTTAGGTTAGCTAGGTATGTGTGTTGGAGGGCTGTTGGACACACCTAGGGACAATTTTCCACTTTTGGACATTTTGGCTAATTTTTGTTTGTCGGTGAGTCTTTTTGAGCTAAAATGACCTAAAACATGTCATGAATGGAATTTTAAGGATATTGACAAAAGAATTAATTTATTCCAAGCTGGAAAGAGCTAGGGGAAGCATATAACCAATTAAGAACCCAGGATAAGTTGTGAGTGACTTAATTTCGTTTAAGATGATTTATTCTCTCGATATTTTTAGAATGCTCAGTTTATTCATAGAATATGAGATTTCTAGCATAAGTTGAATTTCATAAAGCATGGGTTTCGTTATATGATTTTGAACATGCTTTTACATAATTTTTAGCATGATGATTTATAATATTGTGCTTGTAAAAAGCATGTTCTTTGAGAAATACTCTGAAATTCTAAGAAATTGTTTAACTCATGTTTATAAATGATTTAACATGCTTTAGATTTCTAGCATAAGTTGAATTTTGTAAAGCATGTGTTTCGTTATATGATTTTGAACATGCTTTTACATGATTTTTAGCATGATGATTTATAATATTGTGCTTGTAAAAAGCATGTTGTTTGAGAAATACTCTAAAATTCTAAGAAATTGTTTAACTCATGTATATAAATGATTTAGCATGCTTTATTTTCAAAAGATGGTCTCTGCTGAAGGACATGGAGAAGGCATATGGGCAGCCTGAATACAATTGACAGCCCAATGCCGAAACACATAGAGAAGGCATAGGCAGCCTTAATATTGGGACTGCGGTACTAAAGCACTAGAAAAGGTACACGGGCAGCCCGAACTATAATTCCTATATGCACATAGAGGGAAATTCGACGTTGTTGTGTTGAGATTACTCCATACAGCTCAGGTTATTCGACGTTGGGTGTGTTGAGACTACTTCACCCTAGCTAAGGTTGTTTTTGACATTAAGTAGCGTTGAGTTTACTCCACCTCAACTTAGGAAAAATATTTCAAAATAAGCAAATGTTTATAAGCATCTGAAGCTTTATTATTTGATTATCAAGCATGATTTCATTGAGCTTTTAAGCCAAGCATAGTTTTATAAACTTGTCACTCACTGGGCAACTCCATTGGTTCCATTCTCACTTCTGTTCTTGTTCTCCAAATCGTTTTCAGCTCCCTCAAACGTTTGAGCATACAACTTTCTCTTCTTCTCATGGATGACAACGAAAACCCTCTCCCTCATCCACATGTTTCTCTTCAGGTACTTCATTTTTCATCCCAACAAGAACATTAAGATGAACATTCTTCTTTTATTTTCTTTGTTGCAATGTTTTTCTTTTTCTTTTTTGTGAATAAGAGCGAGAAAGAGCGATAAGAGTGAAACTTTAACGCGACCAACTCTTGCTCTCACTCTCTCGCTCATGCTCACAATCACTCTTTTGTTGTCTCTCGCTCATGCTCACAATCACTCTTTTGTTGTCTCTCGCTCATGCTCACAATCACTCTCTCACTCTTGCTCTCTCACTCTCGCTCTGCTTTTTCGGTTGATTCAATTGTTGGATTAGTTTCATAACTCCCATGGTTTAGCTAAAATTAAACTAGACTTTGTTTTTTCTGTCATTTGAATTTTGGTTGTGGTTAATATCTCTCGTGCCATCATGCTACCATTTTCTTTTTCCTTAAGTTTTTAGGATTTTGTAGGTTGTGGTGCTTGACTTTAGTAATTTTTAAGTTATTTTAATCTATATGTTGTGCTTTTTAGTACGTTATTTCAATCGATATAGGTGCTAAAAGCAATGAGTTCATTATTTTTGTGGAGGAGCATAGTGAGCAAGATTTGGCTAGAATTACTTCATATGAGATTGATAGGTGTAATTTTTAGAATTGTTCATTTGGGGGGGGGGGGGGGGGGGGGGGG